>JAFMSR010000005.1:53954891-54029891 GCA_022818135.1 Saxidomus purpurata | reverse complement strand
GCCACTATTGCAAAATGAGTATTTTCATATAGAAGGAAATGGGCAAGACCCATCCTCAAAACAACTTGTTTCTCTTCGCAATGATACACAGCGTCATCTACTTGTACCAGAAACCCAAACGGACCAGTCTGCAAATGTATGAACCCAGCGTGGTTTGCAGTTCAAACTTCGGAAACTCTTCACTGTTTACATGATAGTGATATGTGTTCAGGCAGTCTTTTATTTAATCTAAATGACATATCTAGCTCATATGTATGTATTGGGTTGCAGCCACGTGATTGTAATTAATACAATGCCCGACATAATCAAGCACAGCAACCTCTAACTATTGCATCATGCAAAGACCAAACGTGTCAATTAAAGAAAAAGTGTGTAATACTTACATTGTTGTCTTGCAATATCTGCGGAGCACGTAAAGCTGACTTTCCTACTTCACGCAGATAATATAACACTGTTTGTTTGTGATCTACTGTGAGTTGTGCTTAGAATACACTATTTGAGTGGTCAACAACACAGGACACTCACTGCAATTTCTATCAAAGGATTATATCTTATACCATAATAGTGTCAATAAGTTTGTGCATTGTTTATTATATGTCACACTGTTTAAGTACTGTCATATTAAGATGAACTGATGGAATATTGGTGCACTATGATAAATAAGTTTCTGATGAAAGCTTTTAGTGAGCAGCTGTAAGTTATTAGGTTTTAAGTTTTCTTTTGAAGCAGTTACAAAAATCCTCTGTGTGCTGTCGTCTACTTATTTATAGGCCAGCATTTCGTGCAATTTAAACATTTAATAACACACAGACAGTTTTTATACACTATCGTCTTCGAGTGAGTATGTCTATGTTGTTAATTCATTCCATTTTCGCCAGCATGTAGTTCGACTCCCGCCGTCCCACCACAACGCACTCGGCTGTCCGATATGTCTATCTGTAAATGGATTGCTAACAAAGGGACCTAGTAGTTTCATGCACTGGTTTTATTTGTAAATATTCAAAGTAGTCTACATTGTATTTCGTTACATTTTCTCAAATAAATACACGTGTATAAACGTTGCATTTTCTAGTTCGAGTTAACGAGATGCAGCAGCCATTACTTAGTACAATGTTGCTGCGTGCCTTTATTGGCTATTAATGTATGTTTCCAAATACACCCCCCCTATACACACCGTCCATTGGTACGATAACCATGTACACGCGTCATGCATGCTGAAAACAAATCAGTAGTTTATACTAACTTATTCAATCTCGATTGCGAAGCAAGTTCTTACATATTATATTAATCACTCTCGAGACTCACTCCAGATCGAATCAACTTCGAAGAGTGGAATTATATGTGTCTTGCCTACGGACACTTTCACAACTTGGGCACTGTTGGGGATCCAACTCGGGACCCTTTGATCCTGAGGCGAACGCGCGACCGCAGAACCAATGTGGATCCAACCAAAAAAAATTCAATGAACTGTCATCGAAACCCATGAACAGTAGAACTAATTTTCTATCTGATCAAGATAGTTTGAAACTAGGTCACACAGGGTCAAAAACAAGGTCACCAGATAAAATTGTTAGATTTTGAGATGCTTTTTCTATTTCGAAATCATTATGAAAATTAGTCAGAATGTTTGCCTCAATGATTTCTATGTCAAGTTTGAATCTAGGTAATCAAAAATAGGATACACAGTTAAATCAAAGAAAAACATTGTCGACATTCTAGATGTTACATTTATTTTACAATCAGCACGAAATTTGTTTTAATATTTGTCTTAATGTTTTCCAGGTCATGTTTAAATTTGAGTCTTTTTTGGACAATAGCTAGACCACACGGTCAAATCAAATAAAAATTTTGTTAAAACTCTAGAGGCCACATTGGTTTACCAACTATCATTGAAATTGGTCACAATGTTTGTCTTAATGAGTTCTAGGTCAGGTTTGAATCATTGTCACATGGGTCTAAAACCTGACTCAATGGGTCACACAGTCAAAAGTCAAAACAAAGAAAAACGTTGTTAAAACTGCTCGCTCTCAGATTTGGATAAAACAAATAGGTTATTCAAACTCTCTGAAAATAACATATTTTATAATAAATATTCAATTAAGAATGTTTCGTATACATTCCTGTAAAGCAAATATGTATATTTGAAATTATACGCTTCCAAATAATGAGCGTTTCAAACGCTGTTGAAAATCCTAATGTAGCCATATAGCGTAGCGGTGCCGTTAAACCTAATTTACCATACCTAGATTTTTACTTATGTTGATGATCATTACATTTACATTTTATGCATTAGAATATCATTTTTGAAAGTTATATTTTTTTCACCAGAAACTGTGAGCGAGCAGCTTTAACACGCTAGAGGCCATATTTAATTTCCAATTGGTCAATTTGTTTGTACCAGTGATGTCTAAGATTGAAAGTCGGTCACTTGGAATTAAAAGGTCACTAGAAAAAAATCAAATTTATACATTGTTTATACTATGGAGGCCACTTTTAATACACACTTATTATAAAAGACAACGCGAGCGTTTTACGGAGGACATAGCCTCGTACCTACTCAAAATGTTCATATTCCTAAAGTTTATTACTTGCATGTGTTAAACATCATAATAATGTAGAGGGTAATTGTTGGTTTTTGGGTCATCACAAAAATAGCACAAATTACGTCATTTTAACGATGTCATCGTGTCATGGTTCCAGCATTCATTGCGCTCGGTATACTTTTTGACGTAAATCCGGGTTAAAGATTGCAAAAACAGTGAAAATAAAAATGGTAATCCACTGTTTCAAAACTGTGGATTATCACTTTTATTTCACTGAGAAAATTCTATAATTCACTGGTAAGCACAACATAAAGCAAGATAATTGTTTGAAGGAAGGTAATTTTATCCGACACTCACGACTGTCATTTGATCGGCAAAACTTCAAAAGAAGAAGTAATAATATTCATCTGTTATCATCTGTTTACAAACATATTTTGTAACTATAGTTTTGCGACCTATATATAGCAATTACACGTATTATAAATAGATTTTTAAATATACGACTCACATTGCAATGTAAGTTGAATTTCGACTCTCTCTTGAACATATTTTACCTTGAAAATAATCGCGTACATATATAATTTAAAAGCAATTCAATATTTCAAAATTTCGTTACAAACAGTTGGTTACACTTTAACAGTACATAAAATCTGAATTACACTTTCATAGGGAATCTTTAATTCTCTCAGCTGTTCATATCGGATAGGCGGATTGCGAAGAAAGTTTCAATTAAAAACCTCTTTCCTATCAAAAACTATGGAACGCCCTGACAGTCTCATGTTGATAATAGAAATAATATCCTGTAAAGAATACATATCGTTTTGTTCATAAAGGATGTTGTTCTGTCAGACTATGGAAGCTTTAAGTGGACACCGGGATGATCGCTTCATGTAGTCCATGTACACTTGTTTAACGTTTACTAGTTGAATTGCAACTAAACAAGTCGTCTAAATCATGTCCATTTGATGTCTATACAATTATAAATGCGACATGTCGGCCAAAGTTTAGACAAAAGGGTTAGAGTTAGGGTTCTACTTGTATACTCTACTTGTCGAGAAAGTGTATTTATTTCCCTTTGTTCACAAACATTAAGTGGACATACCGATATAAATTAAAACGACAAGAGTACAAAATGTGTATGTCGACTTGCCCTTACACGTAAGACAACATAATATATGTTGACAAAATACATGTAGCTTTATTTATCTTTTATCACAAACATTTAGTCGACAATCCGATATAAATTAAAACGACAAGAATACAATATGTGTATGTCGACTTGCGGACATAATGTACGTTGTCGAATCATTTAGATAGGTATTTGTCATCTTGCAATGGCCACTTGCATTTTAGCTGACCTTGCACAAAGTGCCAAAGTGAGCTATTACGATCGCTTACCGTCCAGCGTCCGTCGTACGTCAATGGTGATGAAACTTGGCAGGGATGCTCCTATCATAAAGCTCTTTTATAGTTGTTCCAAAAATCCCTTTCCACGCAAAACTCAGGTTGCCATGGCAACGGAAAAGAAACATTTCTCAAGAACAGGAAGGCATAGAGCTTAAATATTTGACATGTTGCATAACCTAGTGAACCTCTACTAAGATTGTTCAAATTATGTCCTCGAGTCAGAATTGGGTCACTTGTTTTTACATAGGCTTATATAGGAAATTCTTTTAAATTCTTTTTCTCTGAAGCCACAAACCTATGTGGTACGAACTCAAACTTATTGTGACCTACAGAAAATATAATAATGATTTTCAATACGTATGAATGTGAATAATGTTGACGTTTTAATAATATCATGTGTGATTATTATCAAATATACTTTAAACAGTACATTACATCACACCTTAAAGGAATGGCACAGTCATGGCCAGAAACACAGTTACTAGAATGTATTGAGCTAATGTTAAGGGCTGAATCATCACAGCATACCTTGCTTCAACGCGGAACGCAATATATTTCTAGTTTCTACTTATCAGTCTACACAATTCTTCACTTGTTCAAATGGATCAGCATTCATGCATACAATGTAAGTTTATGACTTTGATGTACGTTTTACATATGAAGTGGTAGTGGGAGTGCAGTTCTGATTGACTACATAACATACCTACCTCCATCCATCCACCTAACTCCTTAGCCAACACATTTCAAAGGTGTCATTTTCCCTTTATGTCTCTTATAATGGTATAAGAGACATAGTAGTGAAAATGACAATCTTGAACACAATCTAGTGACTAAACCTGTTCATAATGTATGTATAGTCGCAAGATTCTCTTAGCATGTGGCTATGCAAAGAAAATAATTTACATGGGATAAATTTTAGGGAGTTTGCTATTCTGAACCTAAATGTATGGGTGTAAAGGTGACATTACTGTTGCAGGAATTAACACATCTTAACGTTTGGTACACATTTCGTTAAAAGTGTCTATATACTATCCCAATATTTCAACTACTATCTATACAGTTATTTTAGGATTTTCTGGTTCAGGCAAAGTACTTTCCCTAAAATACCAAAAAAGAAAAACCTATTTAGAGCAAACGAACAGGTATACAGACCACGGACACATCAGGTCCGTATATTGTACGACAACAAGGAACTGGCACTCATTAATATTTCGTATGCGGTCGGTAATCTTCGGATAAAATATGACGAGCAATGATATAAAATTCAATTTCGTCCTGTACCGACCCTGTAAGCTTGACCTTTGAGTATATGACCTCAAATTGTAATGATGCACTATTACAATTTAGAGTTGATGTTTCGCACCAAGTTTGAAGCTAAATTCCCGAAAATCTAACAAGGGTTTGGATATTAAGAGCCAAAAGATTCTTAGAGTTTCTGATTAGCAATTTAGTTGGTCAGCAAACATGAGAATCGAACCTGTAACAACCCCGAAATTACAAGTCGGGGTCATGCTCTACCTATTGAGTCTAACCGGGCTGACAGGGGCGGTTCAGACGAAATTGAAGAGCTCGCATCATATTCATCAAGATTACACAGAGGGGCTAAACATAATATCATGACAACCCTTCTTGTCGTATAATTAGATTAGGTGTTGTGTTTTCTAAGGCAATATTATTTACTTTCAATATAGGATCTGTTTTGTAATTTTGATATTTTCGCCTGTATATTATAGGAATAACTGCCTTGTAACCTTGATAAATGCGACTGTATAGATAGAAGCCGGATTATTAGGGTCGTAAATACACTTTTAACGGCGACGGCGTTAAGCAAGAGCTGTTAAAACCTGCACTTATGTCCATTAAAACCGCATACTTTAGGTTCAGAATATCAAAACTGCACTAAATAGTTATCCCTTTTCTAACGATGATGTTTCTTAATGCGATAATCCAAACGCCGTACGAAATTTGCGACTATACATTTTATTTAATAGTCGCATATTTAAACGACGTCACCAATCAGAAACGACGTTACATCGGTACTGCGTTAGAATATGCCGATATACAGTTTATGCATTACACTATAGGAATAACTGTTTTGTAATTTTGATATGTGCGACTGTATATACGGTTATTAATGGTCGTAAATATTTTAACGGCGACGGCGTTAGCCGGAGCTGTTAAAACTGGGACCATTAAAACCGTATATACGGTCGCAAATATCATAATCACTAAATAGTTATCCTTTTTGTAACGCACAGTGTGTCTAAATGCGATAATTAAAACGCCGTTTGAATTTTGCGACTATATATACATTATTTAATAGTCGCAAATTTAAACGACGTCACCAATCAGAAACGACGTTACATCCGTAGTGCGTTAGAAAGACTATTAGTTTCTTCCATGAGCATGCGGTTCAGATCGAAATATCCGTCACCGAGGATAACTGTTTTAGCGGGAACGAACCTGATTTTAGTCATATTACATGGGGGATGTAATATGGGATTTTCCAGCACGTTAACCATTCAATAATCTATGTGGAGTTGTTGTTGTACAATTTATGGGTGGATGCGACTTAATACATAAAGCCTCTATCTTGATTTATTGTGGTAAAATGAGGCATTTTTCGCCATAGGTTCTTCTTTGAAATTGTATTTATTTATCATTTTA
Source organism: Saxidomus purpurata (assembly GCA_022818135.1). Taxonomy (NCBI): domain Eukaryota; kingdom Metazoa; phylum Mollusca; class Bivalvia; order Venerida; family Veneridae; genus Saxidomus; species Saxidomus purpurata. The sequence goes on along the minus strand of JAFMSR010000005.1, from coordinate 54,023,274 downwards.
CGTTCATTGAACACATAATCTATGTTTCGAGAATATAATCTGCTAGATGTAGGGAGTGCCCCTTTAAAAACCGGACAAAATATTCAATGGTGTCATTGATTTTAAGTATGCTCTACATGTCAGCTCACTCATTTCATACCGGGTGATGTTTTTACCCATATGTTTGCTCACGTAAACTGTATATTCTGTGGAATGAAATGTCTTGAAAGGGCAAACATGCCTACATCCAGAGGCTGCAAGATATGTGAGGTATATGCTGGCAAAACAAAAAGAACCAAATTGTGATCTCTAGCCCATTTTATCAATGGTTCATTAATATGAGAGGTGTGTCCATCATAAATGAGAAGAACCGGATTGTCAGCACTAATCTGACCTCTTACGTTAGGAAGAAAATTATCCGCTAGGTAATGTCTGAAAATAGTGCTATTCGACCATCCACTTTCTGATATGTTGTAAGCTGTTCCTGCTGTAGTACCTTTCATGAGTTCAGGGTTAAACTTTTTCCCTTTAAATATAAAATAAGGTGGTAAAGAGTTACCAGCTTGCACATCCAATGAGTGTAGTTGTTGTTGACCTTGGGTAGGTTATTGCTTGAGGCTTGCTTGTTGATTGAGCAATACCATTTGGGGATCTATGATCTGGTTGAAGTCCAGTTTCATCTATGTTACATATATTTTGGGGTTTCATATGCAGGTTGTATTTATCAAAAATAGCTTCCATGTTGTCATAATATTCATCAATACATTCTGGAGTTGTTGATCTAGCACGATTGCTGTCCAGCTTTGATGGTTTTAAAGAGCTTAGCCTGTCACTCCACCTTTTTAAAAACCCATACAGCCAAATATTGCTCAAAGCTTTGATGTTACTCTTTTTCCCCAGGTCATATGCAAGTTCACCAGCTGCTTGTTGTAGTTGAGTATTACTATAACCATATCCCAACTCTGGCATGGTTTCAACATGCTCAACAAGAGTTTGCTCTTCTTCATGGTTAAAACATGTTTCTTTTCCAACTGAAAAATCAATTGGGTTAACTAATCCAATTACTGGTACTCCAAACTGCAAAGCAGCTCTCTTTATTGGCAAGCCTGTCTCTTTAACTGCCTTGAATGCACTCAACAAAACCTCTGGGGTATGATTTCTATACTTCTTTTGATGATGCCTGGGTGATGTCTGGAATAGGATATTATTTTGTCAAATCAAAGAACATTTGGCATGGGTTTTATTTTGGCAATTGAGAATATTTTTTGTTTAAGATTGTTCAGGGTAGTTCAATGTGAAGATAAAGGTAAAATATATTTTTAAAAATACAAGAAAAAAAATAGAAATGAAAATTTACTTCTATAATATTTTTCAAGTTGTTTGAGTGTCACAAAACAAGGAGTTAGCTTATACTAATTTATTTTAGCTCGGTTGTGAAGAAAGCTTGTAGCTTATCGAGTCACTCTCGAGTCCGCTTCCTGGAAAACCCCGTACTGGTGTCATATGAGGAGGTACTGTCGTGACTATGGTAGTGCTCGAACCCGCAACCTCCGGGATGAGCGGCAGACACCTAAACCTCTACACCACCGCCCCCCTTAAACAAAGAGTTACAAATAGTTTCACTGAAAAAGCTAATTGGAATTTAATTGGAAGATGTTGGTATTTGTTAAACATTTTGGGTTCGTTACTTTTTGCGAATAGTGTATTGATTTTCCGAATGGAACGTGCAACATGGCGGCCAAGCTGTATTGGAGCAGATTTATCTAAGAAAAATCGAAAAAAAATATTTGGAATACTAGTGCGATTTAAGTGTTTAAAATGATTATTGAATAAGAACGTATAAAATCAAGGGGAAGTTGGATTAATACCTGTTTTTTTTTCTCATTTTCGTGTGCGATGATACCTTTTCCGAGTCTTGGAAAAAGTTGCATAGATTTCGGACACGTGCGTGATCGGCGCGAGCACATTTTCTATGTGAAACGGATCAATGTGAAAAACGGATCAATGGGAAACAGGCATAAAGGTTTTTGACTCTACGCTCGTGGCAAATACCCCCGTCTGCTTCAACGCTTCTAATTTTACCAATTCTAACCTCCAGCCTTGTCCACAGTTAGAAGATTGTATTCTTTAACATTTTAAGCAAAATAACACTCACATTTTACAGGAATTTGCGTTGAAGAATCAAAGCTTCCTTAAAGATGACTATTGTTACATGGTAATGATGACACAGACCTTTTTATGTATATTAAATATTCAAGCATCCTTGTCAATGATAATGTTTAAAATAGCACGAGGTACAGGTTGCACGATGTATACCAACGAGGTCGGGCAGGAGTGAATGTATTAATCCCTCCCAAGACTTGCTCCACATGGAACAAACACTGTGGAATCTACGGCTTGTTTAAACTTTCACTATTTCGTAACAGGTTGGGATCAAGCTCAGAACCTCCTTTCCAGACAACGGCAAACTCACAACAACTGACATGGCAGCAACATGTTGTAAAAACATGGGAAGCCTTCAGGTATGAAGCAGTATGACATGATAGATTATTAAGTAAATGCACACTTGTTTGGTCTGTAGTGCTCAGGTTATTGTCTGGTATTAAGATGTATAAGTGTACATTTGTATTACCAAAATTTTTGCTTTTTACTATTAAAGGCAGTTCTACCACTTTCCACCTTTTCGGTTAGCCTTCTTCCATTTTAATTGATGTGTTTCACCTTGGTAATCAGTTTCAAAATCATTGTCGCTGCTTGAGGGGAGAATATTTACAATTACTTTCTTTTTAGCTCACCTGGCACAAAGTGCCAGGGTGAGCTATTAGGATCGCATTGCGTCCGTCGTACGTCCGTCCACCATTTCCTTCAAACGACATCTCCTCTGAAACCATTGGGCCAATGTTGATGAAACTATGCAGGGATGTTCCTTGCATAAAGGTCTATCAAAGTTGTTCAAAGAATTATATTCCATGCAGAACTCTGGTTGCTATGGCAACAAATAGGAAAAACTTTAAAAATCTTCTTCTCTGAAACCACAAGGCCTAGAGCTTAGATATTTGGCATGTAGCATTGTCTGGTTGACCTCTACCAAGATTGTTCAAATTATGACCCCCGGGTCAAAATTGACCCCGCGCGAGTTGGCACTTAGTTTTTGCATAGGCATATATAGGAAAAAAATTTAAAATCTTCTTCTCTGAAACCACAAGGCCTAGAGCTAAGATATTTGGCATGTAGCATTGTCTAGTTGACCTCTACCAAGATTGTTCAAATTATGACCCCCGGTCAAAATTGACCCACACCCGGGGTCACTTAGTTTTGCATAGGAATATATAGGAAAAACTTTAAAAATCTTCTTCTCTGAAACCAAAAGGCCTAGAGCTAAGATATTTGGCATGTATCATTAGCTAGTGGACCTCTACCAAGATTGTTCAAATTATGAGCCCCGGATTAAAATTGACCCCGCACAGGGGGTCACTTAGTTTTACATAGGCTTATATAGTAAAAACTTTTAAAATCTTCTTCTTTGAAACCACAAGGCCTAGCGCTTAGATATTTGGCATGTAGCATTGGCTAGTAGACCTCTACCAAGATTGTTCAAATTATGACCCCTGGGTCAAAATTGACCCCGCACCGGGGGTCACTTAGTTTTACAAAGGCTTATATAGGGAAAAATTTAAAGATCTTTTTCTCTGAAACCACAAGGCCTAGAGCTTAGATATTTGGCATGTAGCATTGCCTAGTAGACCTCTTCAAAGTTTGTTCAAATTAACAAACTTACTTATACCGGTATTGTCATCACTATAAAGGCAAGCAGTGTCTGACCTGTTTAAACATGTCTTTCTTCTTTTACTAGGTGTTAATTGTTGATCAGCGTCTTCAGTATCTGTCAATATTTCATTTTCTTTACCTGTTACTTTTATTCTTTCAGTTCTGCGTTTACCTTTACCTTTCCCGCTTGTACTTTTTTCTGATTCCATACTTTCTTTTCATTTGATTTGTTGCAGCTGATACATTTTTAATTTTATTTTCTTTGGTAGACTTACTACTTTGCACTCTTATTTGTTTTCTATGTGCCTTTTTCTTTGAAATTTGAAAACTTTCTGTAATATCTTTGCGTAATTGATTAATAGGAACCATCAAGTACAGTTTCACTTATTTTTAAAAAATAACATGTATTTGTTCTGTTTTCACTGCAACGTCACTTGACTGTACAGAGTCACTTTCTGTACTATCTTCAGTTAGGAGAACAAGATCTAGAAGTTCATTTGATTACTGCTCATTCAAAATGCTTTCATCTTAGTAAGTGATAAACTGCCCTTCTTTTTTTATTTAAATTTTTATCACTGAGTAAGGACATGCACTTTTTCTCAGTTTTATGAACAATTCAAACAAAGCCTCACAAACAAAAGTAAGTGTACGATGGTTTTGTGTCTCCTGTTTATATATTCTAATGACTGCTTGTAAACAGTGCTACATTTAACATAGTATTCATCATTTTTCAGAGAATCCAACACGTCAACACTGCATTATGCTTTCTTATAGTGATCTTGTCCATCTTTACTAAAATCATACCTGTATGTTTGTTTCTTCCGGTAAAATTTATTGCGAACTTTTGCTAGACAATAACCTGCTACATATCGAATCCTTGCGTGTGATGAATCTGTGACAGCCCTTTGAGAAATCACCTTGTGTGATGTAGGGAATGTATGTGCTACCCTTTGCAAAAAAAATAATGTCTTATCCGGGCATATGTCCAGATGATCTTCAGTAGACGAACAATCAAACAATGACATACGGTTCATACGGTAATCTAAACCTGTGTATTTCAGCATAAAATTTATTTTGCTGACTTACTGCAATTGGATTTTGAGTTTCAGTTTTAAGTTAGGTGAGGCATAAGACTGGAAATTTTATCATACCCCTTTTTACAAGATTTTTGGTATTTGCATTTATCAATGTCCTTCACAATACTGTTGAATGTATATTGGGCTGGGGTAATCAGTAGTAAGATTATTCAACATTTTTTGTAAATCCAAGTCATCAGGTAACTGAATATTTTCTGAATCTGTTTTAAACATGTTGTTAACCCATTCATCAAAGTCCTCTGTGAACTCTGCACTGCCTTGAATTTTTTCTAGCTCGATTATTTCTTCAGTTGTGAATGTATTACTGGAAGATTCAGTGTGTGATCTGTAAATAAAAGAAATAATAATTGTTTAAAAATTGAAATATTCAGGGCCTTTTTCTATGTTGTGGGAAGGCATCATAGCCCCTCAAATTGTGGAAAATTTAAGTTAATGTTAGCTGAAGGGTCACGCTTTGGGGGAAAACTGCATGGTTTTCAGCAAATTTTAGTTGTGCCAGACGCCTATACCGGCATCTGATATATAGGGTAAAAATGCCCTCATATAGTTATATAATTTGCATGCATTGATATTATACGATATTCCTGCTGTGCAGTTTCAGTCTATAACCAGCATTGGTACTTCAGATATTACACTTGTTATTGAAAACTTGCTAGAAAATAAGGAGCATTCTAATATGCCTACGGTATATTTCTACAGTCAATTCGAGTGCATTAATATGATTAAAGCACTCGGAAAAGAAGGCGGAGTTTCGGACAAGGAAGTAGCTCCTTCCGACTTTTCTAATTTACTCCCTCGCAGGAAATAAATTATAGAAATAGAAATAATATCTGTATAAATACATCAGGCGCATGAAATAGTTGTGTTTAAGAACCTAAATATTATTTTTGATTGCGTCAAGTAAGCCTTAGAATACCTTCACCTTGTTTTCCTTTAAAAAGGCTAAGAAAATTCTGGATTATCGTCATACAATGTTTTGATTCCGGGAGACAAAACAATGAATGAAAACGTTGACGTCACCACACTGACGTCATTACTCCACGTTCAAACGTTGTACGGTTCAAATTAACGATACGCATTTATATCGATTGGCTGCTTTGTTAGGTTCTGAATCTGACGTCTTCTGCATAATGTCAGTCAGGTATTTCTTTTTATATTTTATGTATTAGATGATTAAACTGAATTAAGTTTGTATAATATAGTTATGTTTGATATCTTGAATGGTTGCCCGAATAGGGGAGTAAATTCCAACAGCTACTATTTATGCTGTTTTACACATTACCGCCGAACCGAAAAAAGGTCCGTAGTAGTTACGATAGTTTTCAAAAAATCGGCTTTAAGAATCGAAATAATCTATGTCTTGGTGCTTTATCGAAATTGAAGCATTTCCCGTCGGTAATGTGCCTGCGTAATAACTCACTCGGGCTTCGCCCTCGTGAATTATTCCGCCAGGCACATCACCTCCGGGGAATGCTTCAATTTCGATAAAGCACTCCAAGCCATAGATTATTTCTTAATTAATAGTCAATAACAATACAAAATGTACTGGGCCGTTGCAAAACTTGGTGTTGTGATTCTGTTGTTAAGTAATACAGTAAACCAGTCGCAAACAACCACACAAGCGATTCTTAAGTTGTGGTCTCTTTACAAGGCTGGAATAAAAAGTGGTTGCATATGCAAGGTTGTTGTTTAACGCACGTGGTTGCAAGGGCAGGAGTATACTTACTTTACTTTGTTTAGTTAAGATGGGACTAAGGACATACAAGGGTGATTCCTATTTACATGTAGCCACTGATTTTACTCTGTAAGGAACAACTATATTAAAAGTGGGATTGAAGGTAATAGTACAAGGCTGTTGATATTTCCATCAAGTTTCACTGTCCAATGGCAAATGTTTAGGAATAGTTTTCAATGGGACAGTATACATGCATTTCAAATTCACAGAAAACTCAGTTATGAACATATATATCCAAGCACTAATTCCAAAATGAGAAATCATCTGGCAGAAGAGGTGCTGGACAATGATATGTTATACCCCATGAAAGAGTTTCAAAGACATTTAGGTGAAAAGGGTAATGTGTTAAATGGAGTCATTGAAATGTCCAAATTAATTTCAATATTTCGTGACATGCATCCTATCAAGTATCTACAAGATCACAGGCTTACTGTTCTAGCTGAGGGAGCAAAGTGGTTTGATGACTGGAAGTGCTATGGTCAGGCAAACACACAGAAGAAACAAAAGTCAAGGACTATGTCTTTGCAATGCCATAATTGCCAGATTTGCAGTCATGTGTGATAGGATTCATTCAGCTTTGTACTGTTGTTCTTTGCAAAAATCATCACTTTGAATTACACCAGGTATTGTAAATTCAGATGTTGTGGATGATACTTTTAACCAGCAACAATACAATTACCACGGTGTCAATGCTCATCCCAATGCGCTGCAATACAGACGGGCATTAAATAGCATCATTTTGGGACAGAATAGTTTCAACAAAAGCAAACTGCATTCATGTATTCATGTCCTATATTTTACATTATAATTACAGTTCATGATGGAAACCGTAGACATCTTAGCGGGGTACGAGGAAGAATTGAAGTTGTTCGAGTCTCAATCTGCTGCTGTGTCAGAAAGGCCAATGTGACCTAACTGTCCGTCGGATTGTACCGTACCTGATTGACGTTAGCAGATCTTCAACACTTATTCATCTTTTCAGAGGCACTGGACAACAAACATGTTAAAGATATTACCTTATATAAATGTCCAAACTGCAAGAAATCCTCGGCAAGGAAGTATATATAACATTGCTCGACACCAGGCACAATTTCACAATAACAGGAAATTTGGTTCCTAACAATAAATACATGGATCCAAAAGGAGCACAACCATATAAATATGACCATAGGCAAAGGATGTCGGAAAAACGAAAACGTATGCGAGATATGTAGGAAGGTGAGCAGCTGGTGCGATGAGGGCAAGTTTGCAGAAATCAAGAGGCCGTAGAGATGAATGGACAATATACAGTGACATTCAAAATATCCGATAACTGAAGAGTTGTAGTTGATCATTGACCATTTATCTTTAAATTATTTTGCTTTTGAAATATTCAGAATATTAAACTAAATTTGTTAAAAAAGTGGAGTGTTAAATCGCAGGGTTGAGACTTCGTTTGGCTGCCTTTGGCATATTTATTTCTGCATTTTCTAGTTTTGCCACTTATTATTTAACTACCTACTTACCTACTACTATTAACAGTCTTTTCTTATCAACATCTTCTAAATATCAATGTTCAAATGCTCCTATTTTGTGACCTAGTGTTATTCAATAGAACTTACATGCAGGCTGTTTTGTTATTCAGTCATCTGGAACTATTTCATCTAATTTTAGTATCTTATTTGTGAAAAGCATGCACTTCATGCTTTTATTCGTTGAAATAGTATAGAGAGGGTAGTTCATTTATTTCCCATAGAATTATTTTCATTCTTTAGTACATTTAAAACATCAAGGTCTTTACAGGTGATAGGAATATTTTTGTATCAGTCCTTTTTTAGGTATAATTTTACAGTATACTGTATTTCATGCAAAGTATGAGTTTACTAATTTGGCGGGAAAATTTTGCTATCTTGGCTATATATCAAATATCTTTATATTTTGATTTAATTAAATGTCACAAACAATTACTTTTGAATAAAAACAAACATACAAAATGATTATTTTGAGCAATAATATCACTTTAACATTTTTAAACATATAACTATAGCAAAAAAATCAGTATATCAAGAAAACTTATTACCTCCCTTTAAAAGCACCCAAAAAGTCAGTGTTTAGCAAAGGTGGACTTTTAAACTGTGTTAAATGCTTTCAGAAGGATACTTTTTTGTTACATATTACTTGTATGTGTTTCACTTTACACAATCTGTTCATTTAAAAACAAAAATAATATCAAACAGGGAATGCCACGTACCAAAAACGCAGCCTCCCCAAAACGAGCCCCACAGCACCCAGAAGTGCACACCAACACACACACACACACACACACACACGCACACACACACGACACACACACACAATCATGTACACACACACATATACACTACCAACACACACTAGCATACAAAGCAAACACACGAGGACAAAACGAACAATTAAAGGAACACAGTTTCATTTAGCTATCTGTATTACGTTAGTGGCAATAAACACATGGCCTCCCCTCGAACACCACCCTCCCACCCGAGACAACAGCTCATTTTTATGCCCCCGAGGGAAGCATATTAAAATCACACCGTCCGTCTGTCCGTCCGTCTGTCTGTCCGTCTGTGCGTCCCCACTTACAATTCGTGTCCGGACTGTAACTCTGTCATGCATTGAAGGATTTTAAAATAATTTGGCACAAATGTCTAGCACATCAAGATGACGTGTCGCGTGCAAGACCCACATCCCTACCACAAAGGTCAAGGTCACACTTAGAGTTTATAGGTAATGGAATCCAGTATATATGCATACATTTGTGTCCGGACTATAACGTTATCATGCTTTGAAGGATTTTAAAATAACTTGGCACAAATGTCTAGCACATCAAGCGGATGTGTCGCGTGCAAGACCCAAGTCCCTACCTCAAAGGTCAAGGTCACACGTAGTGTTTAAAGTAATGGAATACTGTATGCATGGTTACTTTGTCATGCATGGAAGGATTTTAAAATTACATAGCACATTTATTGAGCACATGGAGAGGACACAGACTGTGAGGCACCTCTTTCGGGGGCATTCGCCACTTGTGAGGGACAGCTCTTGTTCTCAATAAAAAGGCTTAGTACCTATCATTTTTAAATTAGTTCTCAATAAAGTGATGTTTGAACAATTCTACTGCAAAAAATTAAGAAATTCTCAATGCTTGAACATTAAGAAAAAATACTTTGAAAAATGACTACAAATTTTACATATTTTTTTACAGAAACTAGTTTCTCTTTATGGGGTTTTTTTTCAGTTTGAATACATTTTGAAATCTCAATTCATGTAGTTTCATAAAATAGGATCTATTGCTTAACATTTTAAATAACAAGAGCTGTCCCTCACAAGTGACGAATGCCCCCGAAAGAGGTGCCTCACAGTCTGTGTCCTCTCCATGTGCTCAATAAATGTGCTATGTAATTTTAAAATCCTTCCATGCATGACAGAGTAACCATGCAAACAGTTTTCCATTACTTTAAACACTAACTCTGTCATGCATTGAAGGATTTTAAAATAACTTGGCGCAAATGTCTAGCACATCAAGATGACGTGTCGTGTGCAAGACCCACATCCCTACCACAAAGGTCAAGGTCACAGAGTTTATAGGTAATGGAATCCTGTATATATGCATACATTTGTGTCCGGACTATAACTTTATCTTGCTTTGAAGGATTTTAAAATAACTTGGCACAAATGTCTAGCGGATGTGTCGCGTGCAAGACCCATATCCCTAGCTCAAAGGTCAAGGTCACACTTAGAGTTTGAAGGTAATGGATTCCTCTATATATGCATATATACACACATTCGTGTCCGGACTGTAACTTTGTCATGCCTTGAAGGATTTTAAAATAATTTGGCACAAATGTCTAGCACATCAAGACAACGTGTCGCGTGCAAGACCCACATCCCTACCACAAAGGTCAAGGTCACACTTAGAGTTTATAGGTAATGGAATCCTGTATATATGCATACATTTGTGTCCGGACTATAACTTTATTATGCTTTGAAGGATTTTAAAATAACTTGGCACAAATGTCTAGCACATCAAGCGGATGTGTCGCGTGCAAGACCCAAGTCCCTACCTCAAAGGTCAAGGTCACACTTAGTGTTTAAAGTAATGGAATACTGTATGCATGATTACTCTGTCATGCATGGAAGGATTTTAAAATTACATAGCACATTTATTGAGCACATGGAGAGGACACAGACTGTGAGGCACCTCTTTCGGGGGCATTCGTCACTTGTGAGGAACAGCTCTTGTTTCTATTTAGATCTTCCACTTGATCATTGCAGGTTGATTCTCCTGCAAGTGGCTGCTTTAAACATTCAATAAGACAGACTGTGTCGTCTGAAACAATACCATTAGCTATTTCACTTATTGCTTTAAATAACAGCATCTCATTGTGTGTGTGTGTGTGTGTGTGTGTGTGTGTGTGTGTGTGTGTGTGTGTGTGTGTGTGTGTGTGTGTGTGTGTGTGTGTGTGTGTGTGTGTGTGTGTGTGTGTGTGTGTGTGTGTGTGTGTGTGTGTGTGTGTGTGTGTGTGTGTGTGTGTGTGTGTGTGTGTGTGTGTGTGTGTGTGTGTGTGTGTGTGTGTGTGTGTGTGTGTGTGTGTGTGTGTGTGTGTGTGTGTGTGTGTGTGTGTGTGTGTGTGTGTGTGTGTGTGTGTGTGTGTGTGTGTGTGTGTGTGTGTGTGTGCGCGCGCACTTCTGGGTGCTGTGGGGCTCGTTTTGGGGAGGCTGCGTGTTTGGTACGTGGCATTCCCTGTTTGATATTATTTTTGTTTTTTTGTTTTCATTACTGAGGTTAAAACCACACGATGGGGAAACACTTGATGAAAGAATGGTGATTGAAAGCAGAATCACCATAATCATTGTCTTATGCATTTGATACAGGTGGGTGTTGATTAAAGTCACCACACAGGACTACTTGTATTCTACAAAAGGGAAGAATCTTATTTTTAATTTTACAAACACTTCATTTAAAGCTGTTCTCTCTCAGATTTTGGTAAAAAAATAAAGTTCTCCAAAACATAAATAAAAGAATCCATGGAAGTATTATCACACTGTATCGGCAAAACGCACTGGCTCCAATTTAACGATAATGCTCCGACTAACGTAACGAACCGGCTCCAATAAAAAAAATGGCTGATTTAGTAAACAAAACCCAAGTTAGTATAACAGATTCGTGTATTTTATATGGTAAATCGCAACTTCTGAAGAAACGAATACTCTTACGGAATGCTCACTTCTTTCCTGCATGGCCGTAGCTACTCGGCTGTTCCAGACATCGATGCGTGTGAAAGTAATGCAAGTTGAATGCAGAGGATTCAACGGTAAAAAGTGCATAACACACCCAAGATGCATATATTTTGCTCAAAATTATCGAAGTTAAGGCGTTTAGCATAAAAGATTTGCATTGGCATTTAACTTTGGGTCAAATGTCGTAAGCATGTACTGGTACACTTTACCGATCTGCTATTTTTATAGGCAAAAAAACAAAAATAATATCAAACAGGGAAAGCCACGTACCAAAAACGCAGCCTCCCCAAAACGAGCCCCACAGCACCCAGAAGTGCACACCACCAACACACACACACACACACACACACACATACACACAATCATGTACACACACACACGTACACTACCAACACACACTAGCATACAAACAAAAAAAAAAAAAAATAATATCAAACAGGGAATGCCACGTACCAAAAACGCAGCCTCCCCAAAACGAGCCCCACAGCACCCAGAAGTGCACACCACCAACACACACACACACACACACACACGCGCACCCACACACGACACACACACACAATCATGTACAAACACACATATACACTAACAACACACACTAGCATACAAAGCAAACACACGAGGACAAAACGAACAATTAAAGGAACACAGTGGGGCACCGCCTTGGAACGGTCAGTGGCAAAAACACCACTGGGGAGCTTAAACCGGTTTATGGTGCAAATCAAAACAGTTTCGTCCCAGTGGGATTTAAAAACTGCCCATCACAGAGTCCTCCCCCTCTTCCGTCAGACACAATCAAAGACGCTATGTCCAACTGTAAACGGGTTGAACACCAAACATGCGTCTCAAACACGCGCGCGCACACACACACACACACACACACACACACACACACACACACACACATGTCTCAAAATAGTTGGGTCGTAACCTCTTTTAACAAAACGTTTTATAATTTTAGCAAATACAGTTGGATAATTGCCATGACCCAAAATCTTACGAAGTTTGTAAACCACATCCCCATAAAAATCGGGTTTTGAAATACCTTCTCGCAGAAGAGTCTTTAGATTACTATTGAATTTCAAAACCAAATCAGAATTACGATAGTAAAATTTAGCAAAATATTTACGCAATTTGTAATAACGGTAGCCCTGTTGAAGAAGTTTATTTGTAATATACTGATTACGTTCATTGAAATCCTCAACATAACTACACGCTCTGGCAAATCGAAGTAACTGAGAAATGTATACCCCATAAGATGTAGCATGAGGTACATCCCCATCCAAATGGGGGAAATTTACAATACTAAAATTAAAATCATCCCTCTTGTCATAAATTTTGGTATGTATAATATTGTTATAAATAGAGAGATGTAAATCTAAAAATGAAGCTTACTTAATAAAAACTTACCCATTTAAAAATACAACGATTCAGGCTCCAATTGACGATACAACGAAAATGTTCCAATTCGTGTTTGGAGCCTGAATCGTTGTATGCATTCCCAGTCATTATCGATAAAATCAGCGGTTTAAAATATACTGCAGTACCGTAAACCATTCAATAATTTATGTAAAGTTGTCTTACAATTAATGGGTGGATGCGATTTATTACAGGAAGCCTTTATATTGATTAACTGTGGTAAAATGAGGCATTTTTCGCAATAGGTTCTTTGAAATTGTATTAATTTATCATTTTACGTTCATTGAATACAAAATCTATGTTTCGAGAATATAATCTGCTAGATGTAGGGAGTGCCCCTTTTAAATAACTGATGCCGATCAAATAACCTCCAAAATATAAACAATATAATCTTTGGAAGTATTATAACTTAACCCTGCATTACAGTCATTATCGATAAAATCTGCGATTTAAAATATGCTGCAAGACCGTAGCAAATAAATAATCTATGTAATGTTGTTGTTGTACAATTAATTATTACAGAATGCCTCTATATGTATTAATTGTGCTGAAATGGGGCATTTTTCGATAGATGATCTTTTTTAAAAATGTATTTATTATTTTGCGTTCATTGAACACATTATTTGTTTCGAGAAAATGATCTGCTAGATGCATGGAGTGCCTGTTTAAGCCATTATAAACAATTATTTCATGAAAAAATGGGCATAGCACATGCGCACTTCCGCTTCCGGATCACCAAAATGGTCGATAGCGAAACGAGAAATTTAGAAATGATACTTACGATCAACTGGCACAGCATCGTCTCGATTTCGATGTAATTTATAGCGGTAAGTTATATTTATGATTTGTTATGCAGCAGTTGGCAAGGTGAGACGTAAACACCTAATCAGTCGGTAAGTGGGAAATCGAATGTGTCGATTGCGACTCGGCGATGTTACGATTTTGTGAGTTTCTCACTTAATTGTAACCGCCTATCAGGTCGTTATGGTAAGAAACTGTATATGATTTGAAAGAATATTCATTCCTGCTTGTGTTGACACCAGGTTTAAAAAAATTTAGTATCCTGCGTTTCCGTTCAATGAAAAAGAAAAAAAAGCTAGTTACTTTACTACTAACATTAAAAAAGTTTCTGATTGGTTACGTTGTTTAAATTCGCGACTATTAAATATCTTATAAATAGTCACAAAAGTCGGGCAATCAGTAATAATTGCGTTTTAGAGTATTTTGCATTATTATAAGGCTAATTGTTTTCTTATTCGGACATTTGCGGCAGTACATACGGATTTTAACGGCGGACTTTTTAAAAACCGTATATAGTCGCTTATGCCAAAATTACAAACAGTTAACCGAATGCAGTAATGAAATTGTTCGGTTTCATTTTTATTAATATTCAGGATAACAAAATAAACAACACGGAGATCATTAATTATGAGTTTTACTGGTTTTACCAATTCTAGTTCCAGAATTATTTTGATGATTTTTCCGGCATTGTATCGTTATCACCAAAAGTAACTACTGACAGGATATAGACCTCGCTAACGATTTTGATGTCGAAGATCGGTACAAGAAATTTGAGCTAGACCAATTCCAGTTAGCTTTCATTCATTATTGTAGAGGCGTTTTATTATTTTACCCTACAATTTTGATGGATTAGCAGGATAGGTTTTTAACATCATTCATTACTTGAACTGAACTACAACAAAAGGAGTGAAGATTTTAATGAAAGTATAGAAGACGGTTCAAATGGTGTATTTTTATACAGATTTATATACGGTTCAAAATACATTTTTTTATACAGATTTTACATTTTATAAAAATATTATGTTGACTAAATTTCTGTCAGTAGTATAACATGTAAGGTGTTATTCTTTTTTCACATTCATTCCCAGCGTCTGCCTTCATTATTCCATATAACTTATTTATACCCATTGGTTGTTTTTTGTACCATGCTAATCCATGTTTTGGTGTTTTGTTAGCAACGGTTAAAAAGAAAGAACTCTCTGGGTCCAATATTTCAACTGGGCGCATTTCAGCAAACTTTTTATAAATGCGAACAGGGTTCTCCCGATTCAGGAACAGCAGAAATAAGCCTTTAGCTTTGTTGGTCTGAATGAGGAAAATGTATTCATTCATTCGCTCATTCATTCATTTTAATATTGCATAACTTGATATGAAATTTATCTTAATTTATTTAACATTTACATTATTATTTTAAATACAAGTACTAGTATACTAATTTAAAACGGAAATGACCTTGTGTCTCTTACATTAGCACCAGTACTTGTTTTTGTTTGTCTTTCGGTATCATATACAAGTCAAATGTTTGAACGCCACCAAATGTAGTGGGGTTGCGATAAGTAATAATGTTGGATTTAATGTATGGTGATTAACCAAACCTAATCTTTTTGCACTCTAATTTTGTATATGGCTGACCATTTGTTAATGTTTAATGCTAAAAAAGATGATTCTACGTCAAGTCTATAGGCATTGTTTCCTCTGTATGAATTATCAAATCATTGAAACAATAATTTTTTTTATTTTCCTAAGTTTAGAATTCTAACATATAAATTTGCTTCAATTTATATTATTCATGTACGAAAGAAAAATTATTTCCAAGATATAAATTCATTTGTTCACACTATATAAATAAAGTTCTTTCCACTCCGGCGAGGTTTCGATCTCTGATCTCCCGCGTGCCAACACTGCGCTATCGAGGCTTTGAGTTTTAGAGCGTATAACTTCGTTATTGACCATTCGGAATGGCGGTACAAATTTATGTAAATAAACGAATTTAACTTCCCAGACACTTCAAATAAGAAGTGGACACATCATAAACTTGGTAGTTTCGTAAAGTATATTCAACTATCTGTTAGTAGTCATTCGTTTAAAATCGGCTATTTACGTAAAATTTAGACTGGTTCGTGATCTCAAATCAAAAGCCCGCGTGTTACAAAAGAACACACTGTGAAATCAGTTTACAGTCAAAAAGGAGTTACGTCACCCCATGAAATTTTACTTGCTGCATTCCAATATACACGCCACCTTCAGGTGGCGTGTAACAAGATAATCCCCCATATCGTCTTTCTTGCACTGTGCATCTCCCCCATCTCAGACTGTGGACTTCCTGGCCAGTTGGTAGTGCATACTAGCCAAAGAGAATTAATCAATGCACTAGGTCAACTGTCCCCAAGTGTCCCACTGCCATACATTTTCTTCAATATGAGTGTCTTCGAGGGGGTCTGCAGCTTTATGTTTATTTCACTTTCCCAAAGTTTTAAGGTGTTTTTGCTTCATTTTAGGACTGCTCTTGTTTTTGCGAAGTCCATACTGTCTCGTAAAGCTGTTTTGTATCCCTTTACCTTCGAAAACCTGTCTATGGATGATTCAGAACTCTGCAAGGTGCATGGCTCGTATTCTCCACCATCTTTCTTTTTCACAGACAGTAAAAATGCTGCTAAGTACTCGTTCAGCTGAGTGGTGGGTATAAACTCGAGTTCCCTGTACTTATTTTTTGTGGCGGCTTGATTCTACAAGTTCAATATCACCTTTTGTTTTTCTTTTGTGTGTTTTAGTTCTCTTTGTTTTCCAGGAATTTCATGACATCTGTTGAAGAAACTTCCTTAAATCTACTTTGGTTTGCTGCTGCTGGAGGAGTCCTAATAACATCAAAATTTCCTAGAGGTTCATTGGCTCCATCATCACCAGGGAGGGCAGTACGTTCACCAAAATCAGTGTAAAGAAGTGAACAGGGTTCTCCCGATTCAGGAACAGCATAAATAAGCCTTTAGCTTCGTTGGTCTGAATGAGGAAAATGTATTCATTCATTCATTCGCTCATTCATTCATTTTAATATTGCAAAACTTGATATGAAATTTATCTTAATTTATTTATTTAATTTAGGCTCCTCATTAATTCCTTCCAAATACAAATCATTTGAGTTTTGATCCGTTTTATTACTTTTATTAAGTTTTGAAAAAAGCAGACGCCCATTTTATAGAAACAAAGGGAGACAACTAGTAAATACTGGAAGGCTACATATCATCACAATTGCCTCCCTTCGTTATTTAAAAAGTAGTTCCGGATATGGATTTTAGTTTGATGATAGAACATAGTATTTCATCAGTTAGCATTAAATAAAAAAAGGATCACAGCGGGTCGTCTAAGAACAGTTTCTTAACTTGATAAGTTATTGCCAAGTCCCCATACTTTCAATCCACATATTATCTAAAAGTTTCAATACTATCTAAAAACTTTATATTTTTTAGAGCAATGACTATCAACAGTCCACTTTCTTATTGAAAAAGTAAATGTTACAGATGTTGATGCTTGACATCAAGACAGCAAATGCAGTAAACATCAAAAACCGGTGTAATGGCTAGAAATGCATGCTTGGGCAGTATATGCAATCATTCACACTGCATTCAGCAATCGAGTAAATATAGTGTCTGTATTTAGTGACTATACAATGATACTTCCGTTAAAACATGCTGTAGTATGATTGTGTATACAAGTTTTAAGAACCTGAGTCATGATAACATAATTCATCAACTTTACCGGACGATAACCGTATGCTTGACCTATACCGGTGTTTTATACGTGCCGAACAAAAAAATGATCTGTTCACTGCTCTCTAAACGTTTTACAGAGACATATGAAATAATTTGACGTTTACACAATTAAAAAAATAATAGTGTAACGCACTGGTACAGGAAACAAACTGGCGGACAGAACACTGGTCACAATCAAGCTCACCTTAACAAGCTCGCACAACTATTCAAGTGTGTCACGAACGGACAGACGGGGCCCGGACGATAGTTGATCACAATAAGTGGTTCGCTCATCAGGTCACCACATAACCAAAATGGACTCCACGAAAATGAGAACAAAGAAGGAAATATGTTTTACTTTATGTTGTTTACCTGATGTTTATTTTCTAACTGTCTTAACAATATATGATGTGAGTAGCTCTTATATGAAAACGGAAATAATAGTACACTATAAATAACAAAACGGTAGCGTGAAACGACTCGACTCTCGTCACTAAACCGAGCAGAAAAATACCGGCACGTTCAAGGGCTACCCTATGAGGATCTTACATGGCCTGCTGTGGAGGACTGGGTTGCTCCGACCAGAGGGAAAGCAGATAGGAGGAACCGAGCGAAGCGAGGTTCCGACTTCCCCCCGCTTTCCCGAGGGTCGGGACAACCCAGTCCTCCACAGTAGGCCATGCAAGATCCTTTTTTTTGCATACTTTATTTGATTTCATTGCAGTTTCTACTAGAAAAACCGCTGAATAGGCCCTACTATGTTTAGCGATGAATGAAAACTTCATGTTGATTAAATATAATTGCTAAACATTTCTAAAATTTGATGCTCTTGCTTGTGACACCATAAAAAGCACCACTTCTTTTCGCAATCAACTCTCGCTTCAAAACTACATGGATATTCGTTACCAACAATTTTCGTAATTCGAACCGTTATTGCGTACCCTGAAAATTCGAACCATTCCTAAAAAAGAAATTCCTGTAGCATTTACTTGAAAAATATTAAAGTGTGTGCTTTCTTATGAGACCTTAGTTTACATTTACGAAAAACATTACTATCTTTCACATATAAACCGCCGTGAAACGTATCTCGGAAATAAAGTGTTCCAGGTGCGAGTTGAATACATGAAAGTAGTTCGGATGCTGTCAAGGGAAAGTATATGCTGATCTCTTCCCTCCGCGTGCTGGGATCCGCCAGTACTTTCCCCGGGGGGTATGCAAGAAAGTATCTGTAACCGACCTCAGCAATATCATTAAAAAGTTGTTACAGTATCAATATTGGCCTGTGTTAATAATATTGTGCTTAATAATGAAGTGAGCTTCTTTTATTAAAATAGATATAGACTTGAAGTAAAGGATTAAGTCAAAATGTAACAAATAGATCTACCAGACGTGAATTTAAATGCAAAAGGATCAAATTCTACAAAAATCTAGAGCTATCCGAACGTTAGAATGGTAGCATGCCGCATAAAGCAAAAACAAATACCTTAAAAATTTCCAAATTTCCTGACCTAAGACAATTTAAAATATAAAATGATCAATAATATTTAATGTTATGGTAAGAGCAAAATTTGTTGTGGAAGTCCTAGAATGCGGCCGGAACTGGGTATTTATAGCCCCCCTTGCACACACGTTTGTGGGCATTGCCACACCGTGGGCGAGGCTCCTTAGGGATTCCCACCAGGATGAAGAGATGCACGCATCGAAGTGTGCAATATCTCAACAAAACATACGTAATGAAATTCATAAACATTTTATGCATTTAAAATACAATATTCTAGAACCGTGCCGGTGTTCGAATCATTAACAAAATGCGTGAATGGAGTATTTAAATAAAATAACAAAGTTTAAACTAAAGCGCCATATAAAATTTACATCTAAAAATAGTACCTCACATACTCCGTCATAGATTTAGCGTGCGTGACGTCATAAATACAAAAACAAAAATAATATCAAACAGGGAATGCCACGTACCAAAAACGCAGCCTCCCCAAAACGAGCCCCACAGCACCCAGAAGTGCACACCACCAACACACACACACACACACACAACACACACACACACACACACACAATCATGTACACACACACACATACACTACCAACACACACTAGCATACAAAGCAAGCACACGAGGACAAAACGAACAATTAAAGGAACACAGTGGGGCACCGCCTTGGAACGGTCAGTGGCAAAAACACCACTGGGGAGCTTAAACCGGTTTATGGTGCGCACCCAACCTCACTCTTACCCCCACCATGTTCCATGTCACAGGACAGTGTAAATAAAAGTAATCCCTGCTAGGTGAATCTCTAACACACGCAATGGAAACAAAAGGCATGGTATGTAAAACACAAAAATATGCTCGTGTATAAATATATAAAAGCAAACCTTGAGAACCAAAAAACGTATGTACTCAATGCCTTTGCAGAAGGCAGAGCACCAAGAGAAACACCCTTAAGGGCCCGACGAAACAGGCCAGAGGACAGAAATCAAAACAGTTTCGTCCCAGTGGGATTTAAAAACTGCCCATCACAGAGTCCTCCCCCTCTTCCGTCAGACACAATCAAAGAGGGAAGCATAGCGTCCAACTGTAAACGGGTTGAACACCAAACATGCGGTGTGTCTCAAAACAGTTGGGTCGTAACCTCTTTTAACAAAACGTTTTATAATTTTAGCAAATACAGTTGGAAAATTGCCATGACCCAAAATCTTACGAAGTTTGTAAACCACATCCCCATAAAAATCGGGTTTTGAAATACCTTCTCGCAGAAGAGTCTTTAGATTACTATTGAATTTCAAAACCAAATCAGAATTACGATAGTAAAATTTAGCAAAATATTTACGCAATTTGTAATAACGGTAGCCCTGTTGAAGAAGTTTATTTGTAATATATTGATTACGTTCATTGAAATCCTCAACATGACTACACGCTCTGGCAAACCGAATTAACTGAGAAATGTATACCCCATAAGATGTAGCATGAGGTACATCCCCATCCAAATGGGGGAAATTTACAATACTAAAATTAAAATCATCCCTCTTATCATAAATTTTGGTATGTATAATATTGTTATAAATAGAGAGATGTAAATCTAAAAATGAAGCACCAGGTTTTACTTAACTGGAGTTCCCGGGGATAAATAGTGTCCACCAATTGACCAAAAAACGGGTTATCCATATTAAGAATATCATCCAGATAGCGTGATGTATTATTAAAAGCAGTGATAATGTCTGCCTGTGTATCTGGAGAAAGAATCAACATAAAAACAAAAATAATATCAAACAGGGAATGCCACGTACCATCTGGGAATGCCATCTGGGAATGCCATCTGGGAATGCCACGTAAAGTCTCTTTCATAACAATATAAAAACAAATCTGCGACAAGGGGTGCACAATTTGTTCCCATGGGAATACCGATTACTTGTCTGAAAACTGCATTCCCAAACCTTATATAAATGTTGTTCAATAAAAAGGAAAGGGCTTTACAAACTTCGTCACAGGTCCACATAGTATAATGTTTAACAATACAGCTAGTAAAAAAAGCTTTATCGAAATTGCAGGCGAGAAATGTAACATTCTCCCTGGCAAAAGTCTTTTGAATTAGGGCAGTTAGCTTGTCATTTATCAAATTATGTGGTAAAGTGGTATACAGAGTAGAAAAATCGTATGTACTGACTGAAGTTACTTTGTAATTATTAACTTTAAACTTATCCAGGATTTCGCCAGAATTTTTTGATCGACCAAAATAAATGTTTACCAGAGTTTTACTGCTATAAAAGCCCACGTGAAAAGATATTGTGATAAATCACAATATCTTTTCACGTGGGCTTTTATAGCAGTTAGGCAAGATGTTATTAGTTTTGAAATATTGTAGTGGTACAAGAGCTTGAATTAGCGATGAAACGAGCTTTATATGTTTTTTATGTAATTTAGGAATCCAGTACATAGTAGGAAGTTTAATATGTTGATCATCTATACGAACTTTCAAATTAGAAACTTCACTGATGTGATCAGTGACCACATTTTGTTCAACGGAAGGACTCAATATATAAGCTTTAGTGCTATTTAGTTCGTTTTGTAAAACATTAATATAATGTAGGCGTCAAATGATGATAATATTGTTGGCCGCCTTGTCTGCTGGAACTAAGACATACTTAGAATGAAATTCTTGGATTTCCTTTTTCAGATGTCTTAAAGTAAACTTGGGTTTTGATGGAAGTAGGTGTTCATTTGTTTGGTAAAATTTTATACGAGAATCGACAATGTTAAAAATACTTCGTTTCCAAGACGTTAATGCATTTGGATCAGCATTCTCACGACGACACCATTTAACACAAAACGTTTCGATGGATTCCGCAATATGACCACGACAAGCATGAAAATCAATAGTAGAAGGAATTCTGTATTTTGGTCCTTTAAAGAATAAATTACGAATACGCTTGTCTTTAATAATATCAAAATTACCAGTGATGACATGACCGGCATCTGAATAGCAAAATTTCGAGTTTTTACATTCGCAGTAAGAAGGGGTATTTGTTTGAACATCTAGGTCGGAAACAATTTTATTGTAATTGAATATAACATTTCTAACAGGTGTTTTATATTTATAACAGATAATAGGAACTTCGGAGTTTCGGAAATACTTAGGCACAGAATCAATGACACGTCTATCACGAAATATACTGGGTACATCGATGAAGTCAATACCTTTATTAATGAAATGAATTTTAAGAAAATGTCTATCATGATCAGATTGTGTCATTGTGTGGACGGAGAACGTGTTGTGTGTAATTTTGGATAAGATATGACACAGTGTAAAACGGATCTGTTTGAATAACGTACTGGTCCGCTTCCTCGTCTAGTTTTTTAAGAGACTGAATAGATAAAGATGTGAGACGAGAAAGCATTGAATGTCTACCAGAGTTTGAAAGAATTATATCGAGGTCTGCAACAGAAATATTGACTTTTGATTTGCGCTTAATATTACCATTGCGTCTAATTCCATGAGACCTAGATTTACGTTTCCTAATATTTAAAATTGAAAATATATCGATATCAGGGTTTTTAGAGATACTACCTTCTTGATAAATATTATCATTTAAGCCCAACGGAAACGGTGACTGTAAATTTTTAATCCATTTGAATTCTGCTAAATGTCTGGCTTTGATTTTAAAACTAGATGTACAATTTATATCATAGACGATTTGCTCTACTGGCTGAATGGTTACCTGATCAATTGTATGGCCAGATTTACGAAAGTGTTGATATAAAAATGTAGTGAACTTGTTCCGACTTCGCATTTTGTAAGAATGCTCGCGGAAACGAATTTTTAAAGATCGCCCAATTTGCCCAACATACTGAATACCACAATTGGGTGCGTTTCAAGTCAGTACATAAATCATGTGGGACGTATTTCAATCAACGTCAGAGTTAAGTACCACATTAAAAGTTCTGCCGTTAACATTTGAGGTAATTGTAGACCTGTGCGATAAATGATTGCAACAACCGCACCTCTTAGCATTGCACTTGTTAATAGAACGGTACCCTCTACATCTCTGCGGAAAATTTGTATGTTTTATTTTATATTTCTTCAGTATAGTAGAAGTTAAAGGTGATAGACGAATACGTAGATTATTACGAAAAACAGCTGGAGAATTAAAATGAGTACGTGGAATATAAAATGACTGTGCAGAATGTAGCTTTAAAGGAGAAAGGCAGATAGATGGTGTATATCTTAAAAAAGTACTGTTGTTATTAGGCAGATGTACAGATGATGCAGAGTGTAACCGAAGAGGTGAAAGAATTAATTTCGGAACTATATTATATGTACTCATGTAATGTAATTTTGTAATACCATTCTGTGAAAAGTGGCGTTCGGGTAGAAAAGTCATCAGTATCAATTCGTCAAGTGAAAATGTTAAGCGACAATTAAACACAACCTGGTTAATCGCGCTGGAGGTCGCACAATACAATAGGACGGGATAACTAGCATGGACCCGAATGCCAGTGAACACAGAACCTTCAACACGGTATAAAATACTCCTCATCTTGACAGAGGCCGAGGGTTTAGAACGAATAACAATCCCTGAAGGATGAAAATAGAAGACCGGAAGATAATGGCTGACATAAAACCTGAAGGATGAAAATAGAAGACCGGAAGATAATGGCTGACATAAAACTCTTCCGGGTTTAAACAAATAGAATTAAGACATTAATTGTACCTTGTAACAATGGCTAGAAACTATTCAAAGGTAATATCTATGAATAAAACACTGATTCATTTGTAATACAATAGGATTTAAACAAATAGCAGTAAAGGTAACGTGTACCAATGGAGTTAAAGATTCGGCGCTATTGAAAAAATGGTGGGTGGGGTACCCGGTCACTACAATAGCATAAATCTTATGACATTTTAAACCTACACATTGAACAATGATGTTAACCCATTTTCTTTATCTTACTTTCTTCTGTGATTTTCATTCATTTTCATAATATTTGTGCAAAGAACTATTCACTACCCGTTTGAATGAACTGGCCGAACAATAACAACTGTTCACTACTTTCCAAACGTTTACAGTGACGTATGAGATCAGTTGAAGTTTACTCTAAATAAAAAAATAAAAGCATCAATCTTTTGGCACTTCTGAAGCTATATATTGACCAATTATGTTAACCCGTAAGTTTCCCGATTCGCCGAATATGTAGACGCAGACAAGACTTTGTGGTTACGCAACTCCATGAGCATTTTCTAAAGCCGTCCTAAATACCCGCAATAAGACAACGATATGCTCGGGAGTTCTGGCAATGTAAAATGTCATACATATCATTACACTTTTATGACCATTTGTGAATGTTCAGGTGATACAAGAAAAACTTTGATACTACGTATCACAGCGGGCCTACAAAGATTTCATGTTAATATTTTGAATGAGATATGCTGTCTCTGTTACAAAGTCTGTACAGTTCATTTAACTGTACAGACTTTGTAACAGAGACAGCATGAATTTATATTCTTGGTTCATGTAAAGCAAAAACTTGACTTTTTTGTGCATTTACAATTTAGTAACTGTTTCACATTTCAGTGTATCATTTATGACTTAAAAAGATCCGTGAAACGCGAATTGGAACATTTTCGTTGTATCGTCAATTGGAGCCTGAATCGTTGTATTTTTAAATGGGTAAGTTTTGCCTATAAAAATAGCAGATCGGTAAATTGTTGGTATATGCTTACGACATTTGACCCAAAGTTACATGCCAATGCATATCTTTTATGCTAAACACCTTAATTTCGATAATTTTGAGCAAAATCTATGCATTTTGGATGTGTTATGCACTTTTTATCGTTGAATCCTCTGCATTCAACTTGCATTACTTTCACACGCATCGATGTCTGAAACAGCCGACTAGCTACGGTCATGCAGGAAAGATGTGAGCATTCCGTAAGAGTATTTGTTTCTTCAGAAGTTGCGATTTACCATGTACAATACAAGAATATGTTATACTGACTTGGGTTTTGTTTACTAAATCAGCCATTTTTTGTCGGAGCCAAGTCGTTCGTTAGTTGGAGTAGTATCGTTAAATTGGAGCCAGTGCGTTTTACCGATACTGTGTGATAATCAATGCTAATGCAAGCATGATCTTATCAAGGGTGATAGTGTATTTAAGGTTTTTCTTACACACACAGTAAGTGACAGTACTAAGTGGAGCAGTTTTTCTTGTCAGTTTCTTATTTCTTTGAAATTTTCATGGCAGTTTTTTATAGGGATTAGCGATGATTATATATAACTCTAATAATTAAAAAGAATATAACTGAATTGATAAATACTATCCTAATGTACAATTTTATTTCACAGCTTTTATACACGTTTTGATTTTTGGCCTGGGGACTGAAAGTCCCCTAGGCCTAAGTTAGCATACCACATTTCAAACACCGCAGACAGTTTAACAGTGCTATGTGCGAATAACAACTGTAAACATGCGCTATGCGCAAGTAGTGCAAGACAGACCAGATCAATCATCTGTTTGAATGTCGCATATGATAAGAACATATTACAAATAAAAAGAGTACATACAACTTCAAACGATTGCAGAAAGGTATATAGCTTACGGGCTGCATTACACATGTTTTTCTGTTTTAGAAATTAATGCGCTGTAAGCTGATTACGGAAGATAATCATATGCATATCACGGAAAAGTACGGATATTTACGGAAATTTACGGAAACGTACGGAGCTCGATATAAGAGTTTGTAGTTTGATTTTCAAATTTCCGATGTTATTTCATTGACAACTTTGTTATTTACGAACGATTACATATATATTTACCTAAAAATAAATTTCTCTAAAAAAAAGATATAATTTACGTACATTCCCGAGAAGGAACTCACGTAATCAAAATCACCCGCCATTTATCGAGGACGCTGCATGTCAAGGCCCAGTGAACGGTTTCACCGATTACAATACCAAGGTAACCCAGAATCATTTTTGGGTTTCTCTGTTATACACATTGTACAGTACTGTATTTATATTTCATTGCTGGTATTGCTTTGTTTATTTCTGTTTCAAGGTCTTGTCCTTGGTAAAAAATAATTTTCGATCCACATCATCAGATATCGCTTGAAGTTGTACAAAGCGCAGATCGAATTATTTTTATTGGTTTAAACAATTTATAATGTTGACTATGTGATTATTTTACATTTAACGTACGTTTTATAATAAAACAAACTTCCCTGCCATCCATATATTTGTGAAGCATTCATTTTGTGTCATATATTGAATTTCGTCCTCTACACATTTCGGCCCGCGCTTTAGGTAAGGTCCAGAGCAAAACACGTAGGTCAAAAGTTGTTTTTCGTGGAGTTAACCTATAGCCCCCAGGCCTTCAGCGCTCACAGTGCTTTGATTTACATTTGGTTTACATGTATGATTTGTCGGTTTTAAAAAATCTTATCTATGTTGAGAATCTCCCCCTCTTGCAATAGGAAATGATCATCAACCTGTGTGGGTTTTTCCGGAAATCTGCGACATTGTTAGTTAACACATGTAAAAAAACACTTAAAGTTTACAACCTTACTAAAACAACATCATATAATACTTTAAAAATCAGTGAACAAGCTATTCAGCTAAGTATGTTGCTACCAAAACTATAAATTTACAGTTTGTCTAACTGTAAATGTGCAATTATATGCATGCTCTAGGCAAATTACGCACCAGACGCCTTTGGTTACGACCACCAGACCCCCTTAGTTACGACTACCAGATTCATTTGGTAACGACCACCAGACCCCCTTGATTACTACAACCATACTCCCATGGTTACGGCCATTACACTCCCTTTGTTACGACCATTAAACGCCCTTGGTTACGGCCATCAGACCCCCGTGGTTATGACCACAAGACCCCCGTGGTTACGACCACCTGATTCCCTTGGTTACGACCATCAGACCTCCTTGATTACGACCATCAGACATGCTTGGTTACGACAACAAGACCCCTTGATTACGACCATCAGACCTGCTTGGTTACGACCACCAGATCCCTTTGGTAACGACCACTGAACTCCTTTGATTACGACGACCAGACTCCCTTGGTTACGACCATTAGACCCCTTGGTTACGACCACCAGACCCCTTGGTTACACTACAACATTTACCACTACAGTTATAATTTACGTTTACTAAAAATCAGGAAACATATTTCAGTACTTTCCAGCTGTATCCTGATCCCTTATAAGCTCTTTGAATGGACCGAATATTGAAACTCGCTGTATATAATCTTCTGTAAATGCCACGGGTATTGTAGAGTATTTAACATCAAATCTTTCCGGTGCACTGTTCATGTCTCTCTTTGGATAATAAAAAGCCAATGTCTTTGAAGATAATTATATTAGGAAACATCTTTATTGCGTGTAAGTTGTATCCAGTATGCTATTAAACCCTAGTATTAAACGAATGGTTGTTCTAGTAATCATTTTATAGGACATTCACTTTCATGTAGAAAAGTGGTAGTCAACAATGTATACATGTGATGGAGCTTGCACTAGAGCAAATATGGTAGTGATCTCAAAAACTCAAAATATCTACAAAACACCAAGCACAGAGGTATAAGGCCGGTCTGTGTTGTAAATTTGCATCTAATGTGTACGTATGAAGATGTATCGCCAGTCATTAAAATTAATACAGTAGTAGCTCTAGTTATGACCAATCTATAAACACCTTGGTTTCTTTTGGGCCTCCACAGTAATCACAGTATACGTCTTTGTGTTTACAAGTACTTAGGGGAGCGGTGGTGTAGAGGTTAAGGTGTCTGTCGCTCATACTGGATGTTGCGGGTTCGAGCCCCACCAAGGTCACGACCCTACCTCCTCATATGACATCAGTACTGGTTTTTCCAGGAAGCGGACTCGAGAGTGACTCGATAAGCTCAAAGCTTTCTTCACAATCGAGCTAAAATAAATTAGTATAAACTAAACTAAGTATGGCACTTACATTGGGGTACAGAGTCGTCGGATGCCCAGAAATGACGATGCCCTATTTCGACGCTATACTCTCGGGGGGGGGGGGGGGCCCCCCCCTTTTGGGGGGGGGGGAAGGGGGGGGGGGGGGGGGGGGGGGGGTTTTTTTTTTTTTTTTTTTGGGGGGGGGGGGGGGGGAGAAAAAAAATTTTTTTTTTTAAAAAAAAAATTTTTTTTTTTTTTTTTTTTTTTTTTTTTTTTTTTTTAAAAAAAAAAAAAAAAAAATTTTTTTTTTTTTTTTTTTTTTTTTTTTTTTTCAAAAACCCCTTTTTAAAAAAAATAAAAAACATTTCAAAATTTTTTTTGGCCCCGGGAAATTTGTTTTGCTCTGTATTAAGATGAAGCGACTTCTGATGACGTCATTTACTACTACACACTATAGTAAACACAAAATACTTTCGCTTGACATAAAAATGTGAAAAGTACGAAGTGAAAAGGTAAGATTTTATACAAGACCTTTCAAAATTTTCAGTGATTTTACTAATGCCAAAAAATATGACATTGAATAAGTAATTTTCTTTGATAAAATGAGCGTCGGAAAAATCACCGGCCATGTTTGCTACGGCCAATCATTTCTATTTCTCATATCACGTGTCAGTCATGTGACCATTATTTCATTATGTTATTTTTTCACCCTAGAGTAGGAAGTACGCGTTATATATTATGCAATAAGTATAAATGTTGTTGTTAATTGAAATTTAATTGGATACTTAATCCGTGGAGTTGTCTTAAAGGTGTGGAATGTATACTGAATAATTTGTAATGTTATTCGTTTATTTTAGGTTCCATAGGAGAAGTGTAGGTGCCACGCACTAAGTTACTTCTCAGAATATTGAAATGGAGAAGATCGAACAGACAGGGGCTCCCATCACTGAGTAAAAAATATTGCAAAACATAGAGGTCTATGTCATTTTGTTACATATAGAAATAAAAAGTTTAAAAACACTTTTCATGTGTTGATTTGTTGTAGGTTACTGATACTGGTGGACAACTTAAGTACAAAATTAGCGGCGTACAAGCTCCAATAGAGTAATAATTAAACTTATGTAAAGCATCCAATCAGAGGCGTCGTTTTAGGTCACTCACAACAAAAATGGCTGCCCCCATACAGAATTAGGTCATGGCAATTTTGTAGACAATCATACTGGATAATCGGTTAAAATTTGGTACTTTTATTCAGGTATAAAATATTTATTCAGTGAAACAATCTTTTCATTGAAACTATATGTTACTGTTTAACACAGGCAAAATATTGCTTATGGGCGTCGAAACTGGTCACTCTAGGATATAATAATTAAAACTTCTAGATATAGTGCCTCTCTGAATATAGATGCTGTGATTTGTATCAGGGTAAAAACAGTTGCTAGTACTGGCTAGGTTGCTGATCTCAGCTGATTCCCAAAGCTCAAAGCGTTCAACAGAAAACGATGTTTGTCTCCTGTAAACACACCTGGGCTGTTATGTGTCCATGCAAATCAAACCACACTGATATAAACATTTTAAATCTAACTATATTTTGGAACAATGCATAAAATATAATGTTACGATGCCTTAAAGCTGCTCGCTCCCAGTTACTGTTGAAAAAAATATTTTTCACAAAAATTGAAATTCTTATTCATAGGCTAGAAAAAAGAAATAAGCAAACATCTAGGTAGGAATTTGCAGGAATCGATTGAAAAGGTCGGTTACACGGCACCGCTACACTATATGTTTATATTGAAATTTCCAAAGCGTTTGAAACGCTTTTGAATTTAGTAGCGTATTTTTTGAAATTGAGAGATAGGCGTGACCTGAATTTATACTGGGGCCTTATACGACCATATATTCTAAAATACGTTATTTATATACAGTTTGAAGAACTTTATTTTTTTCCGAAAATCTGAGAGGAGCAACTTTAACTGATTTCACTAATTTCAGAGTGTTTAATACTTTACACTGAACACATTTACTAGACTTCGTTAATGTGGACTCTTGGATGTTTCCGTGTTCTGTTGTATCACAGAATGCGTATCCGTAATGACAACAGGTGCTAGATTCAATATAAAGTAAGATGAATGTAGTATCAAAACGTTATAAAAGTCTAACGATATAATTAGGAATATCCCGAATTACTAATAAATACAGTACAGAACCTTTAACCAGAAATCTATGTGAACATATTTGGCTTACGTTTGATTCAGTACTTAACCCCTGGGTGACCAACGCTTGGTGGAGCGACCACTACTAGAAAACTTTATTGCTAAGGGCATTTTCAGTAGCTTATGTCAATTATGTTGATTTTCCGGACGAAATATCAGGATCTATATGTGCAGATGCAAATGGAATCACGTGTAGTCAAGTCTCGAGTGCAATCACGGGAAAATGAGTGCGGGTGTACAAGAACAGAACAAGTCCGGTTAACTGAATGTGTTTATCTGATATAACGCGTAGCTCCTTATGAGAAATTTAAAGACCTTTCCAAACATGTATAGCTTTACATCCATTCTACATATATCAAGACAGATATAAATTATGGAACAGTTTTGGTGCAAAAATTACATGAAGCCTTCTGCCATCGCATCTTGCATTGTTACGTGTGCATTTGTCCATCTGATATTACATGTTTCTTTTTGATATGTTCTATGCTTAAAAATGGAGAAATGATTACACCTTTCTGAGAGATGAATTGTTACGTATTCAAAAATATTTTATATATCAGTGTTCTGTATTTGCTATTAAACTGAACTGATATTTAAAGATGATTGAGTAAGCGGTCGAAATTGCGTTGAAAACCCTGTCTGCATTGTTTTGCTGTCGTTCATACACTCGTCATAACAATCCATAAATAATACTGGAACTACATGTAAGTTTATTTCTTAATAACTTGAGATGTATGATTTCAACGTATTTTAACATATTAGCCAACTGCTAATATAGACCAATATAGCTACGTTATACTGACATAGGCATAACATATCTAAGTTAAACAACGCAACAATGCATATTGTGAACACAACTCATCCAGCAATATAACTTATAAAACTTTATCAATTATCTCCCTTACTCTAATATAAGCCTTTTATATAAATGGTAAAAGAAAAGTTAAACATTTTGAAAGCCTATTTCAGTTAAAATAAATAAGAATTGGTAATAGATCTAGCCATTTATAAAGTTTTCGTAGAGTACATTCAAATGTGGGATAATAGCCCTCATGTAGACAAGTTGGGTTCCTACAGTTTCGCCCTGCTATGCTTAACATTGCGTCACATTCCATGTTATAACCAGTAATAAGTGCTGAGTAACGTATATCTGAAGGATTATACTATGTAGAAAAAAAATCCATTTGTTCTCAGTTTCAGTGTGAGTTCCTAGCTTTAAGCACTTTCAGTGCCTTGATATTTCTTTTATATATAAATACGTTTCAAAAGCTACGCATTAGTGCACGATTAGCATAGAAAATAATAAAAGTACATGTACTTTTTTATTAAGTGTAGAGTAATTATACCCACGGACCTATTTAGACAATATTTTGGTATGTTGAATTTTACTATTGTTATATATATACTGTTGAAATAAACGGGTTGTCTTTTGACAATTTCAAAGAGAAAAACAAAATGTGACCTATCAGTGAAATATAGTGTGATGATATTGATATCATATCAGTCATAGTTGAGTGATAAAGGTCTGCCAGAACTACTTTGTTCAGTGATTATTTAGCTTAGATTTTGATCTGAATTTTTATAATTATTTTCATAATTAAGAATTATTTGTATCCATGTTTGGTTTATCGTAGAATAACCCGAGTTTGGAGTTTTTATGCGTAATAATATATCACCCAGCCCTTTGCGGACAAGAACGAGGGTAATACTACCATAAACCAAACTTGGATACTTATCATTTCGATCCTAACACGATTTATTTGAAACATCGTTTGAAGAAAATGAGAAAACTATTTTCATCGAACGTAATTTACACTTGCATGCTACGCACCTAGATTTTGCCGTTTAAATTACCTCCCGCGAACACTGTAAAGACGCTATTTCATTGCGATTTTCATTTATGAAAGATGTATACGCGGTGTTTCAGATTTTTCATCAACGTAAACTATACAGTCTCAAAAGAAAGAAAAAACTTTAATATTTTCAAGTAAATGTTACAGGAATTTCATGTATAGAAATGGTTCGAATTTTTAGGCCACAATAACGGTTCAAGTTTGCGAAAAATATTAGTAACGGCTATAGAAAAATGACGTCACGGTCTCTCTTGATAATGACGTCACTGTTTAAACAAAACACTTGTTAACAAAAATGTAAATAAGGTCAGTGTTAATATTATCGTAACATTTATCAAGTTAACAGGACGTGTGTCATCCATCGGATCCCCCAGCTTTGCCCCAAGTCATCCACATTATGCCATGTAAAGATCCTCTATATATGCGTCGAGTAAATTGAACAGCCAAACCACGATGCGCGGGCAGCGTCGTTCAAGGTCGGTTTATTGCAGAATAACCCAAAGAGATTTTGTTCTACATGTATGTAGGTTATTCGCTGGTCGTGTCAGAATTATTATTATCATTATTATCATCATCATTGTTATCATTAGATCTAGTATTCTTACGTTATAGATCTATGTACCTGTAAATATTATTATTAAACTGATGAAAAACACATATTTAAAGTAAGCCGACAATAACGTTTTTCATCCTAATGTAACGTATTCATAACTGTCATTAAACGTCAGGTCTGAACACAACGCAAGACTTCTCACTTGTCACATGTACACCGCTCTTTTCATCACGTCACCTCGTTGTTGTAATTATACCATTTCGTGGCATATATTATATCTGAAGTACTAAACGCGCTGGTAATGGAAAAAAAACTTTGTGTTAGAGCATGGTACGCTTGTGCATTATATTAACATAAATATAACAGTGTCATTCTACATGTACTTTTGTTTACTTAAAAAATTGGATGTAACATGAATATTTAGAAATTTACTTAAAAGCGTGCAACAGGTAATTATTTTGTTATAGTGTTGTTGTTTTTTTGCAAGGTTTACTGCAATTATACATAAGTGATATTTGCCTTGCATGAACGATTACAAATATCATTAAAATATCAACGCAAGTTAATATTATGATATCTTTAAAGTGAAATCTTTATATGGATGCACAGAAAGCATTGAGACGTGACCATGCATTATCAGTCCAATAGAGTATACCTTGACTGTGCTAATATTGTAACCGCAGCGGTTCTGTGTTAATATTGTAACCGCAGACTTATTTAACCGCGGTTCTGTGTAAGTATTGTAACCGCAGACACATTTATCCGCAGTTCTGTTTTAACAGGCTGAATGCAAGTTCCAGGGATCCCAAGTTCGAGCCACTCCTCCGCTAAAATAACGAGTAGCCTGTTAGAAAAGGGTACTATATTCACAGCAGACGACGTCTCTTGAACTTGAACACTTTTTGATTCTTGTGTTATCCCAACGCAAATGTTCAGGGTAGGCGTCGGTAAAACAGTCACACTTCATTTAAACTCATTATTTTCGACCATACACTCATCAGTACGCTGAGTCTCTAGGATTCATTAACTCAAATCTTATCACGATATTTTTATCTCAAAATAATCATACCTAGCCGGTTACGCTAGTAATACTGAATTACACATCTCAATGTTACGGCCTGCTTAATTGCTAAAGGAGTACTGTGTGAATATGAAGTTAAAAGTATATTTGCTGAAGGAGAAAGCCTTTAGAATATCGTTCTACTTCAAATATTCTATTCATCTGTGTATTTACATACTTGAAAATTATTTAAAATTGACTTGTTTATGCTGAGATTTTATAAAATGACAGCGGATATATAGCCGTGTCTTTAAAAAGAAAATGAATTACCCATGTATCAGGTACACATTATTTTTCACTTTGAATAAAATAATAGATTAACTAATATAATTATTTCAGACGATATTGTACGATTTATTTATTAGCATTTCAATAAACTTGAGAAACCGGCATAAATTTTACAAAAGATAAAGATTTTCAAGTCTCATTAGTTCTTAGGGTTAACGTCGCTAGTCATGGGAAGTCATGATGTGTACCATTTTCTAAAAGAAGTTGTGGGCGTTTAAATCGCTTTATATTTCTCCTATCATCGGTTAAGTCGAGTAGAATCGTTCAATAAAGTCTTGACACAGAATGTTATATCATTCATATTTTATATGTGCTTCTTTTTTACTTGAACGATAGAACATTTCTCAGCTTGTGTTTTACGTACGTGTATTTTGATAAAACGACAATTTATCTTGTGTATGTCCGAACCAAGTCGATTTATTTTTGTTCGCAAAAAAAGTGTGACCGAGCCAATACTAAACGTTTCTGTAGAATGCTGTGACGCACTCGGGGCATACAACTTTGTCCGCAACAACCTATACATGTTCATGTATTTGTAATAACCAAGTACAATAAACTGTTAGTCCCAACCAAGACTTATCTCTCTCTCCGAAAAAAGCCAACAATTTAAATATCTGATGCAAAACAAAATGTGTGACAACACCTCGACTGACAGCTTTGCTCGCATAAAGACCGTGTGTCCCAAAAAGGTTAACACGAACTTGTATGCAAGAGGCCGTGTGTGTTTTGGCTATGAATATCTGTCCGCAAGAAACTGACATGTCTTTCAAACCCTGTGTCTATACCAAATTATATCTCGTTTCCCACAAAAGCTGTGTCCAAACTAGGACTGACATCTTTGCTTGCTATCAGAGAGAAACCAGGAACGACATCTTTGCTTGCTATCAGAGAGAAACCAGGACCGACATATTTGCTTTCTATCAGAGAGAAACTAGGACTGACATCTTTGCTTGCTATCAGAGAGAAACCGGGCCTGACATCTTTTCTTGCTATCAGAGGGAAACTAAGACTGACATCTTTGCTTGCTATCGGAGAGAAACCGGGCCTGACGCCTTTGCTTCATATGAGAGGGAAACCAGGACTGATATCTTTGCTTGCTATCAGAGGGAAACCGGGACGGACATCTTTGCTTGCTACTAGTATCAGAGAGAAACGAGGACTGACATCTTTGCTTGCTATCAGAGGGAAACCGGGACTAACATCTTTGCTTGCTATCAGATAGAAACTAGGACTTACATCTTTGCTTGTTATCAGAGGGAAACAGGGACTGACATCTTTGCTTGCTATCAATAAGATTGACATCTTTGCTTGCTATCAGATAGAAACTAGGACTGACATCTTTGCTTGCTATCAGAGAGAAACTAGGACTGACGTCTTTGCTTGCCATCAGAGAGAAACCAGGACCAACATCTTGGTTTGCTTTCAGAGATAACTTAGGACTGACATCTTGGTTTGCTATCAGAGAGATACCAGGACTGACATCTTTACTTTCTATCACAGAGAAACAAGAACCAACATCTTTGTTTGCAATCAGAGAGAAACCAGGACCAACATCTTGGTTATCTATCAGAGAGAAACTAGGACTGACATCTTTGTTGGCTATCAGAGAGAATCTAGGACTGACATCTTTGCTTGTTATCAAACAGAAACTAGGACTGACATCTTTGCTTGATGTCAGAGAGAAAACTAGGACTGACATCTTTGAGTGTTATCGGAGAGAAACTAGGACTGGCATCTTGGTTTGCTATCAGAGAGAAACCAGGACTGACATTTTTGCTTGCTATCAGAGAAGAACTAGGACTAATCTTTGGTTGCTATCAGAGTGACTAGGCCTGACATCTTTGCTGGCTATCAGAGAGAAACTAGGACTGACATCTTTGCTTGCTATCAGAGAGAATCTAGGACTGACATCGTTGTTTGCTGTCAGGGAGAAACCAGAACTGACATATTTGTTTCCAATCAGTGAAAAACTAGGACTGACATCTTTGTTTGCTATTAGAGAGAAACGAGGACCGACATCTTGGTTTGCTATCAGAGAGAAAATAGGACTGACATATTTGCTTGCTATCGGAGAGAAAACTAGGACCAACATCTTTGCTTGCTATCAGAGAGAAACCAGGACCGACATATTTGCTTGCTTTCAAATGGAAATTAGGCCTGACATCTTTGCTTGCTATCAGAGGGAAACCGGAACTGACATCTTTGCTTGCTATCAGAGAGAAATTAGGACTGACATCTTTGCTTGTTATCCGAGAGAAACCAGGACCAACATGTTTGCTAGCTATCAGAGGGAAACCAGGACCGAAATCTTTGCTCGCTATCGGAAAGAAACAAGGACCGACATCTTTGCTTGCTGTCAGAGAGAAACCGGGCTTGACATCTTTGCTTTCTATGAGAGAGAAATCAGGCTTGACATCTTTGCTTGCTATCAGAGAGACACCGGGCCTGACATCTTTGCTTGTTATCAGAGAGAAACTAGGATTGACATCTTTGCTTGCTATCAGAGAGAAATCAGGCTTGACATCTTTGCTTGCTATCGGAGAGAAACCGGGCCTGACGTCTTTGCTTGCTATCAGAGAGAAACCGGGCCTGACATCTTTGTTTGCTATCAGAGGGAAACCAGGACTGATATCTTTGCTT
Source organism: Saxidomus purpurata (assembly GCA_022818135.1). Classification (NCBI taxonomy): domain Eukaryota; kingdom Metazoa; phylum Mollusca; class Bivalvia; order Venerida; family Veneridae; genus Saxidomus; species Saxidomus purpurata. Next base: position 53,986,431 of record JAFMSR010000005.1, on the reverse strand, counting down.
GCTACAAAAGAGAAACCAGGACTGACATCTTTGCTTGCTATCAGAGGGAAACCAGGACTGACATCTTTGCTTTCTATCAAAGAGTAACTAGGACTGACACCTCTGCCTGCTATCAGAAGGAAACAAGGACTGACATTTTTGCTTGCCATCAGAGAGAAACTAGGATTGACATCTGTGTTTGCTGTCAGAGAGAAACAAGGACTGACAGCTTTGCTTGCTATCAGAGAGAAACAAGGACTGACATCTTTGCTTGCTATCAGAGAGAAACTAGGACTGACATCTTTGCTTGCTGTCAGAGAGAAACAAGGACTGACATCTTTGCTTGCCATCAGAGAGAAACAAGGACTGGCATCTTTGCTTGCTGTCAGAGAGAAACAAGGACTGACATCTTTGCTTGCTGTCAGAGAGAAACAAGGACTGACATCTTTGCTTGCTGTCAGAGAGAAACAAGGACTAACATCTTTGTTTGCTGTCAGAGAGAAACAAGGACTGACAGCTTTGCTTGCTGTCAGAGAGAAACAAGGACTGACATCTTTGCTTGCTGTCAGAGAGAAACAAGGACTGACATCTTTGTTTGCTGTCAGAGAGAAACAAGGACTGACAGCTTTGCTTGCTGTCAGAGAGAAACAAGGACTAACATCTTTGCTTGCTGTCAGAGAGAAACAAGGACTAACATCTTTGCTTGCTGTCAGAGAGAAACAAGGACTGACATCTTTGCTTGCTGTCAGAGAGAAACAAGGACTAACATCTTTGCTTGCTGTCAGAGAGAAACAAGGACTAAACCTATCATCCCACAAGACACTGTGTGTCACAAGAAGACATCTGAGTTTTGCAAATATAAATAATGTTAATAATGATCAGTTCGCTAGTACAAGATGATATTTATCATTAGAGCGTTTCTAATTTGTAAATTTTAAAAGTATTAAACTATTAATGAGGAAACTTTTTATTCAGTTATTGATTACTCTATTTGTATAGTATCTGACTTTCAGCGTTTAATGACAGAAATCAAGCAGAAAAGGAAAAACACGTTATATAACTTGATGAGTTTACGTTTTCAGTATACAAATATATTGCATAGCAGAATGATTATATTTTGTCAAAAATAGTAGGCGTTTATTTTCAATTAAGGCGAAGACGTTTTGAAGCCCGTGCGAAAGCAAATAAATCTACCTGATCCTCCCCATAAATCTTACTCTCGAGACTTTGTGATACGGTTATACATGCGTTATGGTAAGTGCTCAATATGATGTTTAAAATGGAAACAAATATGTTCAGTAAATATGATTATTCACGTAACCAAAAGTGTTTGGAAGTTTTCAAAATTGCACAGACTGTAAATGGCTGTATAGTTGATGAGAAGTAACGTTTGTGACAGGGATTACTAATTTGTGTTTTGCATAAAAACGTTTTGTATTGAACTCAAGGTAAGCAAGAAGTTCACTAGCACCCTTAACATATTTTTTTTTATTTTACTATATTCAAGAAACCATGTAGAAAGATCAATGTAACAATTTAACTTTAAGCAAGACCATTCTGCCAGAGAATCTGGTGCAGGATCTATATACATGCAGCAAAATCTCCTTTTATTAAGTATAGTAAAGTCCGTGTTTACTTACAACAGCCGTGACATCTGTTGTAATTTATGGTTAGGTTGTTCCCCCTAGCGAGTTGATCCCTTAACCCAACTCTTTATGTTCAAGTTTCGATGCATGTTATTTAGTCAAACACAACCTTCTTTATATCTAAACATATGTTAACATACGTGCACATTTCTCTGAGTTCGGCTCCCTCCGGGGCCATGGCCACCCATTCATCATGTTTATTGAAAGCTGGCTCGAGAGTGTCACGCTGTTTTAAATTCACTTGTAAGTTGTTTGTGCAACATTGGCTAATACTGTTCGAATGTAATTTTCTGCAAAACTCGACTTTATATATTAGGGGCTTTAACAGGGACGATCGGTCAAAATGTATAGTTAGAACCACTCTAATAGATAGTCAATTGAATAACGTGATGTCTAACTTGACAAACTACCGTTAACTTTGTATATGTGTCCCAACGACGAGAAACCATGCACAGCTTAAGTCAATAAAATACTACATGTATTCGTCTTCTTCGGTAGTATTTAATAAAATCGGTGAAGAACACGTCAAGACGTATTACTGACATGCAAGGTCAAGCCACGACAGTAGTTACGTAAGAGTGCACCTTGTTACATTACAAACAAACAATAATTTTTCCCTATGTAAACACTGTAGAGTACAAGTTCTTTCTACCTTCTTTATAATATTTACATTTGATATTATAATGACTTAGTTCACGGTCTATACTACACCCATAAAGAACGTGCGGTATATTTGACATGTAAATTAATGGTTGAGAAGTCATATGATACGGTTCATATATGTATAGTTTTCAATAACTCACGAGAAATCTTCTTGCTCTCGAACTTATTGCAGATGTCATCAAGCTCGAGAGAGGGAGATGCTGCGAGTTTTTCACCGCTGCTTGCCATTTACATGTGGGTGTCAATTATCCCACTCTGATCATCGTGGTACATGTGAATGTTTGACGATGATCAGAATATGGTAAAATGACAAGTTAGCTACATTCAATTTTCTATGATTTTAATATATATATAGTAAACAAAACTTCTAACACAACACCTGCACTTTCTCTTTTTTTCTTTTATTATTAACCCTTCCAGTAACTGCAAACTCGATGCAGGAAAGCCATCATTTCTTGCATTCATGAAGACATTTTGTACTTCCGTTACATAAATTTCAAAATAATCAAGCGGCAGAGAATCTTAATTCAATGTTTAAACCTCGGGTTATTGCCTCGATGCCTTTTCTTTGGGAAACCCCTTCTTCAAATAAACTGGCGGATTGAAAGGGTTGATAATTAAATACGGAAGCAAAAAGGACAGGTGTTGCGTTAGAAGTTTTGTTTAGTATATAAACCTAACTATAGATTGTGCCTTTCGACAGCTGTAATATAACAATACTTATTATAATTAACAAATAAAGTTTTCAATTAACAAAAGCAGTCATTTATTATTAATTATTATCGACACACGTCGTATGTTCCCCTTTGCAAATATGTAAATAGAGAAGTTGTTTGCCTTTTTAGGTAGAAACAAAAAGAATCGAAATACCAATACCTGTTTTTTGATATAAATCTTACTATATCGAAACAGATGGTCATGTAAGCGGATATAAAACTGCTGCAGTGTTCATTAATAGCTAGTTTGATATTTTACAGGGGAAGATAATTTGCACAGCCTCAATGGAAATAAGAACAGGCTTGCTGCTATGGATCAGTATATATACCAAGTTATTTGGACAAATAAAGAGCGATTACACAGGTAAAGCATTTTATTCTTACATCTCCTAAAACATTAATTAGGATGAAAAATGATACAAAACGTCACTAAAATGTTGATTTCTGTACAAAAATATTAAATGCTCACATCATAATAACATTTCGAAACTGTATGATGAATGAGGGAAGGGTCTATGGGTTATTGTAAACAGTCTGATTTACGAATTGACAGGTGCAGTTATGTATTAATTTATAGTTTTATACCGATTTAAATACGATCTTGAGACTGACGTGTCTGTGTCTTACCGAGGACACATCAGTTTAAAGTATTGAATTTAAATGCAACTAATTATTATAATGATAAGAATATACATATATAAACTGTAATATTCAAGGCCTCACTTTGTATTTCAGCTATACTCCCTCGATTGATGAAAAAGTATGTCTTAACAATTGTGTACTACATGTCTTCGTTAGAAATTTAGAAGTTGGCTGTGCAATATTTATAATAATAATAATAATAATCTCTTTATTTTCAGAAGGTGTCTCATTAAGACATAACATTATATTAAGTACAATACATTAATAGGTGGTAAATCTTATTTACAATGAGGCCTTCTTAAACAATTATTAAAACTAATTCAAATAAGTATAAACAACACAATATGAATAAGACTATCGTAATATGCATACTAGTGTTTTCATATTACATTAAGATATACCGGTATGAACAATGACAGACATAAAAGATCATATTTCACTTACAATATAAAGTAGGTTGATTTTAAGCTATATTTGAACGCACTGACATTTGTTAAAAGTCTTGTATCAACAGGTATTTGAGGGAGAAGAAATCACATAAAATTATCATAAACTGCATTTGTTTTTAAAAGCGATGTAGTTTAAAGAAGAACTAAATATCAAAATAATTGACCAATATTTTCTTATTCAGTGAAGATGCTGTTAGAATAAGAACTATTATGGAATCTCTTATTCAGCAACGTTCTTATTCCCAACTAGTTTTTGTAATAATTACAAAATTATTTGTAGATTTTCATAAAATAACAAAATATTTTACAGGAGTTGATATTGGCCACAATTGTAAATACGACGCTGAATGCACGGCAGGAAATGGTGGGGAATATTCTAAATGCAACCAAGTTTTATCCATATGTATTTGTACTATTAACCACCGAGGTATGTATTCTTGTACGGTTAAATACTCTGACTAACTATGTAAAAAATCCATTAGTACTTAATCGATGTGTATCCTACTTCTTTATCAAAGTGGTGTTTACAAGAGTTAGAAAACTATAGTGTTAAAATGTAAAGCGCATTATTATCCAAATCTAAATAAATAATAAAGAATATGCAATGCTTCTGTTTCACGAACGTATTTATCCCCCACCCCCTCTCCAATCCGTAAGTGATGATATAAGCAGTTGGCCATTTACTCATGTTTTGTTGTCAATGTTGTTACATTGTCTGTTTGAAACATTTGTAGGAGAGGAGAAGTGTAAGAAGGACAGTGAGGAATATATAGATGTCTGTAGACGTCCTCGCATCTACGAAAACCTGGAACAATGTACTTTAGAATGTACACACAAAGGTAAGATCAGTGATAGAAGATTATATTACCTCAAAATGAGCTTCGTCTATTATCAAATGCTAATTATATATGGCAACACATATATACAATGGAATACTCCTATGGTGAACGAGGCAATGTCATTTAGCACTGCACAATATTGGTACACCAAATCAAAATCATCTAAGAAGCAGACGTGGTTTTCTTGAGTAACACGATGTATCTTATTCGAATTTGAAATGATTTTTAATTATGATGGGTACAGAACATTTGGTGTAATATTACATGTTTATAACATGTGAAGAAATTAAACTACATTTTACTAGAAAAGTTCGCAAATCATTGGCTTGCATAAATATCATCATCACTGTCAGCATTTTCTCATGTTTCTGATCAGTGCATCTCTCACGTCCCTTGCCTGTTCTTCAACACATGTTTGTCTTGCATCTATCTACAGTCAAACCTGTAAACAAAGACCACTGTTGGGAAGCTACAAATATGGTCTTTGTTTGCAGGTGGTCTTCACATGTGTTTATATTATAGATTAATAGTGCACTGTGATCTCCATGTTGGTCTTTATTCACAGGCTGGTCTTTATTCGGAGATGGTCTTTAACACAGGTTTACACTTTACACTGTACATATCTTTCAAAGGCATTCGTCAACAAGTCTGTCTTCTGCACCTGTCAAGATTCATTTCTCTTGCCCCTGTCTATATATCGTTCAAAATCATCCGTCAAGAGGTATATCGCCTTCGTCTGTCAATATTCATTTCCCTTGCATCTGTCAACGTATCATTGTATTTTTATATTGCATCTTTCAACATATCTTTCTAAAACATACATCAATAGGTCTTGTCCCTGAATATTTCAACATACTTTTATCCTGCACGTTTCTGAAGCACGCTTCAAGAGGTCTTTCTTTCTGTTTCCTTCAATATTTTGGCATCATATCTCCTAAACTGTCATTTGGCAATGAGGTTGTTTGCTGTATTAAGCGGCTGTTTGCTGTATTAAGTCATGTGGCAATCAGACTGTTTGCTGTATTAAGGCATGTGGCAATCAGGCTGTTTGCTGTATTAAGTCATGTGGCAATGAGGCTGTTTGCTGTATTAAGTCATGTGGCAATGAGGCTGTTTGCTGTATTTAGGCATGTGGCAATCAGACTGTTTGCTGTATTAAGTCATGTGGCAATGCGGCTGTTTGCTGTATTAAGTCATGTGGCAATGAGGCTGTTTGCTGTATTAAGTCATGTGGCAATAAGGCTGTTTGCTGTATTAAGTCATGTGGCAATGAGGCTGTTTGCTGTATTAAGTCATGTGGCAATGCGGCTGTTTGCTGTATTAAGTCATGTGGCAATCAGGCTGTTTGCTGTATTAAGTCATGTGACAATGAGGCTGTTTGCTGTATTAAGTCATGTGGCAATGAGGCTGTTTGCTGTATTTAGTCATGTGACAATGAGGCTTTGCTTATTAAGTCATGTGGCAATGCGGCTGTTTGCTGTATTTAGTCATGTGACAATGAGACTGTTTGCTGTATTAAGTCATGTGGCAATGCGGCTGTGTGCTGTATTAAGTCATGTGGCAATGAGGCTGTTTGCTGTATTAAGTCATGTGGCAATGAGGCTGTTTGCTGTATTAAGTCATGTGGCAATAAGGCTGTTTGCTTATTTAGTCATGTGACAATGAGGCTGTGTGCTGTATTAAGTCATGTGGCAATGAGGCTGTTTGCTGTATTAAGTCATGTGGCAATGCGGCTGTTTGCTGTATTTAGTCATGTGACAATGAGGCTGTTTGCTGTATTAAGTCATGTGGCAATGCGGCTGTTTGCTGTATTTAGTCATGTGACAATGAGACTGTTTGCTGTATTAAGTCATGTTGCAATGCGGCTGTGTGCTGTATTAAGTCATGTGGCAATGAGGCTGTTTGCTGTATTAAGTCATGAATACCGTCTACTATGTCAGACTGTCATACTGTATCATATTGTCATGTCTAGATTTAGAAACAACAAGAGCAACAACAACAAATATATGACATACGCTTTGGAATAAGAATGCTTTTAGGGGGCATACCGGTATTAATGATTTTCAGCTAGATGGTGCAAAAGAGCAGCCAGGACGTACATGTTGCCTAATATTTGTATAATTTTCAACATCACCATACCAAATGAATAGTCGCTGAGTAATGCAAATGTATTATTGATGTTTTAAGTCATGCATGCCTCCAGTTACGGTTTTATTTTAATCAGGAAAATGATCACCGAAGTATTCAAATTCTGTTTTTGTATAGGTAATGAAGAATGATGATAAACAAACTAAATGTAGATAAATGGAAAACTTTATATTTAGATGAGATAAAACTCTTGAGTATTATAACCTGAAGCCATCGAAATTATCCTTTTACTAGTGTTCCTGTTTTGCGATATATAATTATGCAGAAACTAAATGTGTGCATTGATATACTCTATGGAAAAGATACGCCCCCAGAAAGACTTAGCAAATTAGTTGCATATCAGATTCTTCCCTGACAAGAAATCAAACCAATATACTGAGAGACAATGCAGCAAGCGAAATACTCTGTAAGCATTCTGTATCAAATGTTACAGCACAAAAATGAACAGATGATTTGATGAGATTAAATACAACAAAAAGCACATCGCACATAATGATAAAGTATAGTAACAAGTCGAACTCTGGGAATATGAACCATTGTTGAAACACTAGCCCGTCATTGCAATTTTGTATTTGATTATTATTTGACACCAAGTTGTGTATGAAATCAAACCAGTCCCCTCTTTACATTTCAAGTTGATATCGAAATCTATGTTATTTTTATAAAATTACATTAAAAAGTGCAGTAACATACTACTAATTTACTAATAAGCTGATTATAACTAGGACTATTTTACCATTAACAATTGTAATATTCATGCAATCTCTCAAATTTTTTAGGAACAAGAACACTTTCAGAAAACGAAGACTGGTATGGCGAAATCCGAGAAGATTTTGCCTTATACATCCATGACAAAAAGGTAATTTTACAGAAGAATTGCATACTTTTACATGTTTTTAGATTTGGATGAAAGTATATAGGTACTGAATAGATGAATGGTAAAATGAATATTCATGTAGTGATAGGTACATATCTGTGAAAAATATTGTTGTTAATTTTGTATTTATACAATTTTACATAATTTTATTATTCATGTATCAAACCTGTTAAGTAAGTTGAGTATCACGACCATTACATTCACGATTTGGCCGAAGATGAAGTTACAAATACGCATCAAAATGACCTTACTTTATTATAGAGTTTATATACTTTTAAGTTATATTAACGAACCATATTGGATTATGATCGGACACAATAAATGCTTCGAAAGTTAGTTATGCTGAATTCTAACATGACTCATGATTTTGTCTCTATATACAATAGTAGAAAATTATGTTATATTAAATCATAAATAACGCGGGAACCGATATGCTGTAAACTTTTGTAATATATATGGGCATGTTAGAATCGAAATAACATCATTTTCAGCGTTGTTATCGTCTAATAAACAATGATTTGTCGTACTGGGGCACAGTTATAAACCACTCGGGCCATCGACCTTCGTGGCTAAGCACTGCGTATCAGTACTCCGAACCTTTGTTTATAAACGATGAACACCGCTGGATCGGATGTTATTTATGAAATAACATCCGTTCCAGCGGTGTTCATCGTTTAAATAAGTTGTCAGAATTTTATTGGATTTGTTAAATTTAGTATTCTTATGGTCCCAAACCAAAATTGATATAAGAAAAGTGATTACTTCAGAAATGAGACCAAACAGCGTATGTCATTTTAGAGTGTTCACAAGATTATTTTACAATTTTTACATCCCAGGTGATCTTATTCAAGGGCAAAACAAATATATCAAGGAGACAAATATTCTGACCAAATTTAAGGATAACTGTATATTAAGAAGTGTAACATTGTCTCTAAAAAGCATGAAACAATGATAAAAATGTAAAATGTGTCCGGAAACATATTCAAGCAACACTAGTCAACTTGACAGTTATATCAATTGTACACGACAGTATTTTTAACTAATAGACAACAGAAACTTTATTAAGAAACATAAGAAAGAAAATAAAGCTAGAATAATAAGCAATAGTGAATATCAAGTAGGCTATACTTCACTACAATAAGTTAGCTTATCATACAAATAAGTGGGACACAAATAGATGAATAAAGATATTTCTTTCATATCGGATCGGCATTTCTTGCATATCGGATCGACATTTCCGGTGATTATGCCCATGCCGGAAAAACCGGTCTGGCACCCCTCCTATGCCAGACGACTCTCATGAATTAATTATTACGTAACGTTAAAACATTGTGACGTCAATTTCCAAAACACAACGTCGGAAAATCGTTTGTTTGCATGATAATTCATCATTTTGATAAGTTTGAATTTCGAAATCTACTATAAAATGCAAGACGGTAATCAAGAAAAAGTTTCTATTATGAGACTCTTGGGTCAGATGGAAATATCCGTCACCTCGGGTAAGAGCAAAGCCACGTTCCCGCCAAAACAGTTACCCTCGGTGACGGATTAATAGTTTCTGTCATGAGCACGAGGTTCAGATCGAAATATCCGTCACCGTGGGTACCTGTTTTGGCGGGAAAGAGGCTCTGTCGAGTTCCTGCAAAACAGTTACCCGAAGTGACTGATATTTCCATCTGAGCCAAGTGTTTCATGATGGAAAATATCTTTTGCATACCGTCTTGCACTTTAAAGTAGATTTCCAAATGCTAACTTATCAAAATGACGAATTATCATAAAAAACAAACGATATCCCGAGACGTTGTGTTTAGGAAAGTGACGCCACATTGTTTATAACGTTACGTCATCAGTAATTCACGAGAGTCATCTGGCATAGGAAGGGTTCCAGACCGGTTTTTCCGGCATGGGCAAAATCACCGGAAATGCCGATCCGATATGCAAGAATTTCCAACTGAGCCAAGTGTCTCATGAGGGAAACTTTTTTCTAAAACCACAGGGCCTTGAGCTTCGATATTTGGTGTGTAACATTGTCTAATGTTCGTCTATTCAGTTTGTTCAAATCATTCCCCTGTGTTCAAAACTGACCACGCCCGCGGGAGAGGGGGTTATCTTGTCTTTATATAAAGAAACCTAGCTTCCTATGAGTTCCTAGAGCAACCATTGACTTACCAAGCAACCACTTACCTCCTTAGCAACCAGTAACTTCCCCTTGGAACTAGTGACTTCCTTAGCAACCAGTGACTTCCCCTAACAACCAGTGACTCCCTTACGTTAGTGCACTGGTACGCGATATAGGGCCATCATGGCCCTCATGTTTATCTTTGAGAGGGGTCGTTTTGGGAGGCTGCGTTTTGGTAGTGGCACAGCCTTTTGACATTATTTTTTTTTTTTTTTTTTTTTTTTTTTTTTCTCATTTTCATGATTGGGTACGATGTGTAGTTTCTAGCTAGTTCATTAAATGTACATCTAATTGCCCATGTGATCATAGAGTTTGGTCCCTTGCTTGTTTCGTCGTGCCCTTAACATTAGGTTATTGGTGTTCTAACTTCAAAAAAAAGTTATGATTACATCCTCAGTTTTTCAAACTGACTTTAATATTTATAGGCTGTCATTCCTCACAGTTGGATGATTCATCTTCCTGTGTGTAAGTCTGGCAGTTGTTGTCTTCATTGCTTGCTGGTGTTTGGGAAGTACTTTATATACTATGTCCTCTTCAAATTAAAATCCGATTTTATAGAAATACATTTTCCCACTCTTTACGGGATCGATTTCTTTAGGATATAAATGAGTTTGAACATTCCACATTGATTTGCCATTGTTCGTGAGATTCACAGATGTGCAGTATAGCATTTTATCTAAATGAAGAAACTGCCTTTAGTAATCTATATATATATATATATATATATATATATATATTACAAAACAATTGTCAATGGCACAGCTTGTAGTACCATTTGATAAACTTAATATAAGTCCATTTAATGCACGGTTTTCAGATTGTTAGATGTTCATTTTTGTGAATAGCTATCTGATGTGTGATCAAAGAGTTAGCTGTCTACTCCAATTATCAAACAAACTGCAATCTTAGGAATAAATATAATGTGTAGCCTTGAGTATTTTTGTAAATATTCTGTCTCGCATGAATTCACTTGACATGATGACTAACTTAAAAAAACTATGAAAGTGAAAGGGTCAGCATGTAAAAATATTTAATTTGGTTTCAAAAAATGAACCTTATGTACAATAATTTCAAATACTTTGACAATAGTGTAAATATCCGAAATTTTCGAAAATCCAGATTATATGACATTTCTTTTAAAACGGTTGAAAATACCCGTTTTGAAAGTACGTGCTTTCGAGAATAAGTCTAACTTAACGTTAAGATAATTTTCATATTCTAAGATTTCTACAGAACTGTGTGAATTTGAATTCATTGCCCCCAGAAGCTTGTCATGGCGTTCTCAAGTGGCGAATTCATATTCAAGGGAAGCTATTATGCAATTAATTGTAAATATACATGTAGTATTGGATGTCTACTGATAGTATTATCTAATTTATAAATTTTTACAATTGCATTTTTATACAAAAACAGTTTTGAAAATATCCAACTAAATGTAAGTGGTATATAATTTCCTATCAATATTGTTTACATAGCTCTTTGCGTTACCATGGTAACACGGGTTATTTTAAGTTTCGTCCTTATTTAGATTTTCCTTCTTCATATTTTCCACCTATGGACCTGATTAAAGCAAATAACTTTTGAGAATACCATGTAACGATAACACTGTCTGTATTCCGCTACCGAGTTGTTTGCATATTTAAAATCCGCGTTGTGGGTTGGAATGGAAAATCACTAATTTGTCGCTTATATGATTATCATTTTTAAACATCTCTTACTTATTTCATTACATTATAGTGTCTTTTGAATAGCAGGATTACAATTGTCTATTCATAATGATCATGTGCATCGAATTGAAAAACGCTCTAGACGAAAAAAGTGACAGTAATTACGATTTTTTGCTATATTTTACACGTGTAATTTCATCTAAGTAGTGTATCTGTGGCAAATATGTACTTATTTCATGAAAAAATGTGTATTATATGAAAAAAGTGAAAAGTAGTTTAACTTGGTTCTGTCTGAATGTGTATCTGTGACAGGTTTTGAAATATAGCGATTTTCTCTTATTTTGGTCGCCATCTTGACCGCCATCTTGGATTTTGAACAGTAGACCCCGGTATGGCTATTACGTTGTCTGGTTCCTGAAACTACATAGTAACAATGTAGATTTGATACATATGAAAATTGTTCTCGTGCTTAAAAGTGGGCTCTGGGACTAATCAGTCAAACAACGTACATACTTAACTAATTATTCTTTACTGAAATAGACGACAGCTTGCTATGACCCAAGGAGAGCCTTGAACAGTGTTCCAGACGGATTTGAGATAAAACAATCAACGATTCCCAATGCTGGATTAGGAACATATACGAACGTTTATATCGAACAAGACACAATACTTGGTCCGTACAAAGGAATCTTTGAGCCTGATACAGACACTGCAACGATATCGGGGTATAGCTGGAAGGTAATTATGTTCATCTTAAACTACAAGTTGTAAATGTTTCCATCTTTGATAAAATTATTTACTGATAAGATAATCTGTCAGCCAGTTTGCCGACAATCTCACCTTTCTTGAAATTACATGCATGATGCCACAAAAGTGCAATTTTGTCATCGTTACTGGTAAATCAAACACTATATATTATTGTCTTAGACTCGGGCCTACAATTTGCTATAATTTAAGGTTTAACTAAAAGTATTTAACAGCATTACTAAATCAACCAGTAATCAATTGCTTAAGAATAATGCGTTTACATTTGAGAACTCATGATCAATACAAACAATGGTACCAGGTATCCAAAGAATTATATAATTTTGTATTACTAAATAGATAGAACCGCGTGAAGGCGTTAACGATGCTGGTGTTGTGTGGGTTGATGCCAAAGACGTAACACAGTCTAACTGGGTAAGGTACACTAACACACCCATTTCAGCCAGTATGGAGAATGTAGTAGCCTTCCAATATAAAGGTAATAAGATAACACAAGATAATTTTTAATAAAGTTTCTTCTTATATCGTTTATCAAACACATTTTACATTTAATTCTTTAATTTATGAATAAGAGTTACAATTATTGTCTCTGTTATTTCATTTTTAAGCCTTTTTGATGTACATGTAGTTTTAACATCCGTTTATAGTCCTGTTTTAAAACTATTATATGGATCGTTTATACGACGAAGTCTTAATAATATCATATTAGTGTGTTCAGTTGAAGGAATTGTGTTCTGAGGTTTTCATTGTATCGCTGTATCCTGTCATTTCTTTCAGGAGAAATGTATTACCAGGCATTTAAGAACATACAACCAGAGACTGAATTATTTGTTTGGTACGGCGACTCTTACGGCGAATTTCTAGAAATTGAGAAATTCGACCCACCCAGATATTATAGCGCGAAACGTAAATATGGCATACAATGTTTTACTTTTTAAAACCTTTTCTGTGTTTATCACTTTAGTGCAGATACTTGATATTCACACATAAAATATAAATATTAAATTGAAGCGATCTACCAATTTACCATACCAGTCGTGTGCATGTATATTTGAATTGCACCCATTGTTCATGCCTGTCTTTCCGCCGGTCCATCTGTCTGTCCGACTTGCAATAACTTGCCTTATCATTTTGTTCTCCACATACGAATTACTGGTGCTGTTATGTTCACTGTAACCATGACCTCTGACCTAATGATGCTCATTAGCAATATCACCATGAATGCAAGGACAACTGGCTAATTTGCCATTGCCACCTTGATTCATTGAGCCACCTTTGGATTTATATCTCCAGAATTATAATGTAGAATATAATGAAAGTGACAAAAACAGTATAATACGTTTGTTTCATTACTATCATTTTATATCTAAGCCGGATATATGGGTGGAGCATGTCATGAAGATGACGAAGGCACGTCATGTGAACATGACGACAACACCTTATGTGCTGATCAAACGTGTTTCTGTGTACGTGGGGCGCATATCAGAGCAGGAAAATGTATAACAGGTACAGTTTTATTTTTGTATTTTTTCTACGTAATTTTGGGACACTAATTTTAAAAGTAGCTGATGTAGCTGTACGCTACGATCTTTTGGCACCTCCCTGCACACGCACATTGCAAAACCAAACTGAATGAACTTGAAAACTGAATCATGAACTTTTAATCAGACTTCAAGTACTAGTTTTTTTAAAGTCTCTATGCAAAAATTGCTCAAATTATTCCACTTTACTGCACATTATGACCAGTATAGTTAAATAAAGAAACAACTCCAAATGTCATCTTGTAAATTTTAACATAATTTCACAAAAGTGTTAGTTATATGACACTCTATCAAGTTTGTTGAAGTCATTTCTTCTATATGTTCGGATATGTTATCATCTGTGCAGGGAATTTTTATGAGATTTAGATCTTTTAACCTTATGTGAATTGCAACCTTTTTCTAGAGGTACCTGTTCATATTTATTTTGCAGATGAAACACTAGGCGGACTATGTATTGGGTCAAATGGAGACACGTGTAAACTAGACACGAACGCCGAGTGTCAAAGAGGAGTATGCGTGTGCAAGAACAACACCATTCCTACTAATGGAAGGTGCATAGCGGGTATAATGCAATTTATGAGATCGTTTTTCTAAAGTTGACAGACTGGTTAAAATGCACACTTTCGATTTACATCGATTTACAGCAATTTTTGAAGCTTTTGGTTGATGCATAAGTACATTTCTAATGACTGCTAAATTAGATTTTAACACATACATTTTTTAAAAATATTTCCATTTACAGTGGGACTTATTATCATTACATCAAAATAATACCATTCAGTTATCATAATAACTTTTATAAAATTTATTAGAAACTTGAGCGACTGTAACCTTGATGGGTGCTCTAGGGAAATTTTTTAACACAGTCATGTACTTGAGTCGATATTTTGTAATGGTCGATCTGTAACTAACAACAAAAATAAGGATACTTTCCGAGTATTTGAATTTATCTTGAAATGTGTTTTTGTTTAAATGTTTTCATCTCATTATTAATCATGAAATTATATGAAGTTGTACAAAACCAGAGACTTATATTGATTTAGCACTCTGTATTTTATAGACTAAGCAAATATACTTCTGGATTTTTTTCAGCTTAGTTTAAAAAGAAATTGAAATAATAATAACTGTCTGGCTAAAATGTCATTTAATATTTTAAAACAGATGAAACATTTGGAGGTCTCTGTTCCTCGAGAAATGGCGAGAAGTGTTTGCTGGACAACAATACATTATGTATGAACGGCTTTTGCAGATGTATATATGGCACAACCGGAATAAACGGGAAATGCATGAATGGTGAGGTGTTTTCTTCTTATGTGCAGTTGTTCAAGGACAGTACAAAAAGTTCATTATCACGATTATACATTTTTTGAAAGTTTTACTTTTTATGTAGGCACATCTGAAAAATTTAAAAACGGTGTAATTATAAAGCTCCAAAATGTTTCACAGATGAAGAATACCAAGGAAGTTGTATCGGTGAGGACGGGGAAGATTGTGAAAACGACCAAAATGCTGAATGTATAGATAAGATATGTGTATGTAAGGAAAATGCAACTGCGGCCAATGGTAAATGTGCACTTGGTGAGTATCATTAATGAGAAAGTCGATAATGCAGCTATATTCTGGAAAAAGAAGTACATTGTATATTGAGGTATCAATATTTTAGACATTGATTGACGCCTAGTTCTAAATGTTAATGCCATAATCCCGCTGTAACAAATATTTAATTGCTTACCAAGTTTAGTAAGTTGATCTTGTCTAAAGCAATTTAAAAAATAAAAAATTGCTTTTCGTTAAGATTTAAAGCGACAAAAAACTCAAGAGAACTTTTGGTGATCTAACTGATTATTGAATTTTTCAAAGACAAAACGCTCATGAAACTTTTGACTAGGATTGAAAAATGAGTGTGTGATCATTATCAAATATGAAAATAAAGAATGGAAAGAAAGTGACTATTGAGAGAAAATTCGGCAAAATTAGGACCATAACTTCGAAGAGACTCTGTTGATCTGACTGGTTATAAAACTTGGCTGAAATGTTGCGCCTGTAAATACTGTGGCCAGGTTTATTATAATGAATGCGCAAAGACTATCCAAATATAAAAATTTGCTTATGCGGTGAAACTTTATTAATTCAAGCAATTTATAGGATTTTCCATTCCTAACATAATGAAATGTCAATGAAAGAGTAGATCCACCAAACTGAAGGTTTCATTTTGCACTTAGTCTTTGCATGACAAATATGCTGAATACAATTATTTTTATGTCATATGTTTTTCTTTGTTTTAAAAATGCAAGACGAAATGGTTGGTGGTAAATGTAAGAACATTGATGGAGAAGCATGTTTATTAGACAAGAACACTGAGTGTATAAAGGGCTTGTGTATGTGTAAATCGGGAACAAAAAACGTCAACGGAAAATGCAATGTCGGTGAGTATTTTTTCCTTAAGTGTGTACTATGTTTGCAATATGAGGCCTCATAAAACGGGTAACCCCGTGAATTTACCCGTCGTTGGAGTCGCAGTGGATAGTTAAAGTTGCCTACAATACAAACATACTTAAGGAACATAGAAGACATATAACATTTATACACAAGCATATGATGCAAAGGAAACCATTTTAGCATTTCCAACACAGATTATGTTTCAGATGGCATATCTGTAAGAATATAAGTACATCGGTAAGCATAAATAATATATGCGTTTATTCTCTAATTGCACACTTGTTCGAAAGTGAAATTACGAATACCATAAAGCACAATTGGATTATTGAGCTAGTACTTCTTGGTATAATTGTGTTTAGTTTTGTCTTTTTTGTCTGTGCTACCGTAAAAGATAATATTATAAGGCATTCAGCATTAGCAATATGGGAAGCAACCGTCAATATATATTTTACAAGCTGTTATAATCTCTCAATATAAACAGAATTTTACAAAAGATAATTGCCGTTATAAGAAATTGTCAGACTTAAAATGTGTTATCTAGATTGAAAATGTTCAAGTAATGTCTAGGTCATTACACAGTGTTACACTCCTGTGTTTTATGATTTTTGCTGAAATGCATCTCTGTGTAGTGCAATGTGTTTTAATTGCTGCGTTTCATATGTTTGCGTTTATGTTTATCTTTAGGTGTCGTAAAATCAAGCACATTGACTTGTATAAATGGTCCGCTTTGATTGCTATAACGGTGTTCATATGTATACCTTTTCATGATCATGTTTTTCTTCTTTTGGACCTTTGATAGTATTATCTAGTACTTAATTGTTTCTCTTTTTCACCAAGACGAAAAGCTTGGTGGTAGATGTAAGTCAGGGGAGGGTGCTCCATGTAGAAGAGACAGTTTTGCTATATGTGTTCAAGGTATATGTACATGCAAAGAAGGGAAGTCCGAATTAGGCGGAATGTGTTTTTCAGGTAAGTCACGTCTATCAATTTTTCTTTTAATTGAAATTACTTTACGCGTAATTCCTTGCACAGGGCCAGCACCGTTAAAATTACAGCTGGTACAACTATTACATGCTTTTCATAAATATGTACAATGTATCATAAAAATATGTGCATCAGCTCTCCTTTGTTTGGTAGCGTATTAGAGAGTGATTTCAAGAAATAGGTACATTTCGTTTTATATTTTGGATATCATTTGAAAATTTTAAGCTATGCATAAACTAAAATTATTATAAGCTAGTAGAAGTTTGTATAATAGTAGTTTTCCCCTCATAATTAAAGATGGTGCTCTCAGAGGATTGTGTGTAGAAGGGAAGTGCAATGGTCCGAATGTTGTTTGCGACTCCGAAACAAACACATGCATCTGTAAACATCGTCACTTTTCATATGCTGGAAAATGTGTAAAAGAAAGGAATCTACGCCAAAACTAAGGTTCTTCGTATGTTTGTTTTGTTCGTTTTGTATTTATTATTAATTTTCATCTTAAAAAGACTGGTAAGTGTTTGTGAGATAAAACTTTACGTGTGCTATCACATAAATATGTAACATTGTTTCTGTGCCAACTAACTTTGAAGATCGAGTTCTAAAAAATTTGAAATCTTATGAAGTTACTATCTGTTAACCTTCAAAAGAAAGACACGTACAGTTTGGTCAAGCGGGGTCGAACGTATGACTTGAAGTTTAACAATGTCTACAATCGTTCTAATAATATATTGCTGAATTGTTTCATTCGTGTGATGTGATTGGTTAGATGTCGATAGGACAGCGTACTTGACATACAAATAATTTTGTATTTGAAGAATGATCTTATACGTTAATTTCATGTGCACAGAATTGTTTGAATATGATATATTGATAAAGCTGTACTGGACATAATGTGTTTAACACCATTATATGGAAAATGTTGTTTTTTTGTATTTCACAGTAATCTTGCATGGATGAAAAAGGACGAAATGGGAAAGATGTGTGCAGAATTATTACGATTTTTTCTGGAACCTTCTTAAAGCCTGTCATGCTCTGAATGCTTCTTGAATGTGAGAATTAGCGCCAAAAATGTCTTTTGAATGGAGTTTAAGTTGAACAATTAAAATCAACTGAAGGTATTCAAAGAACGCAATGAAAAGTTGAAAATGAAGGCAATGTTAACCGGAAAGCATTTCTCAATGCAACACAAATTAAAGGCTCCTTTCCCAAAAACGAGATAAGTACTGTATTATCGTGAATGTTAATCTCTCGGTGACAAAACTATTTCTCTTGAAAGAGTCATGAGACCGAATTGACACTTGAAAGTTGAATATGCTCACTGTTTCATCTATTTCTATTTTTCCTTTGTAAATTCTTCACTGAATATTTATTCATTTTGTGATTCTGGAATTCTATCACAAATGAGCACCAGGACTTTTAAGTAACGTTATTTTTTACAAGTAAGTGTGATATAACTGCATTTGCAATTTTTTTATAGCAGTCATGCATTATAACTGCAATTTCAGCTCTAACGGGGTGATGATCTCTAACTTTGTCACATTACCATTAAAGTATATATAGTACGTTCATATACATTGCACTTGCCCGTACCAGTGTCTCGGATATAGTATGTATTCTCCGAATGTAATCCGTTTTTAGGTCCTACTGGTGACAACTAACACCTTACACAAGTTAACAGGTATCTTCCTGTTATTCAGTGGAAAATATATTTGTGATTAAACCGTAAAAAACCGGTTTGTACAACACACTAAGTCTTTTATCATTTGAACAATCTAAAGTACAATATTACCTCAGCATGGTTTTGGAACTTACCGAAGAGCATTTACAACATTTGGAAACGAGGCTACGATAAACTTGGAGTGCGTTCCTATACTAGGAATAAAATATTGTGGCATTAAGGCATAACGATACTAAACCGTAGCATACTGACACACATAAGTAGCAAGAACAGTATTATCATAGTTATGTTAACTGTAATAGGATGTAGTTACGAATAAATGTTGTTGTTTTTTAGAAACTATTGTTTGTTGTACTGAGAATATACCTATACAGTTTATATTTACCATATATTTTAAGTTATATCATCTTAAACATACTCGAACACTGTTTCTTAGAATGTTGACTGGTCTCTTAGGAAAATTTAGTTGACTGAATTTCTCAACAAACACGGTTCTGTTAAGAAAGGCTTTCCGCTGTTCTTCTAGCTAGAGTATTTGGTTATAAAATTGTACATCAAGATGCGTAAATAGGCCGTCTTACATACTCAAATACGAGATGATCAGTAACAATAATTAATTTAAGCAGTATCTAGCCAAAGATATTACACATGTAATATCAAATTACTTAAGCATCTCAATTCAGCCTTACTCATGAATACATTTTGTACAATGATATCCTCTAGTAAGAAAGGTAAATTGACCAAATCTGCAATATTTTAACATAAGGTTATATAGGCAAATAAATTGCTTTTGTTGATATTGCTGTTTCATCGTGAACTTCTATATTATTTTGTTTTGTCCATTAGTGTATCAAGATGTATATTTGTTGATTTTCAAACTTGTATATGTACCTGTCGTTTTCAACTTTAAATAACGGTAAATGGCCAAAGGCAACACTTTAGCGAATAATACTATGCAAATAAACTGAAACTGAAACTGAGTGTTACATTGTCGTTTAGCATGCATTCTTCTTATGCGAATTTATTCATTTCATTAACATGCTTTTTCTCACATTGTCCTTATAACCAGTCTTCTAACGCAATACCGATGTAATGTCGTTTCTGATTGGTACGTCGTCTTAATTTGCGCCTATTAAATCAAAATTACGAAGCAGTTAACCCTATGATATACGGTCACAAATGTCAAAAACACGAAATAGTCAAAAAAACAAAAATAATATCAAACAGGGAATGCCACGTACCAAAAACGCAGCCTCCCCAAAACGAGCCCCACAGCACCCAGAAGTGCACACCACCAACACACCACACACACACACACACACACACACGCACACACACACGACACACACACGCAATCATGTACACACACACACATACACTACCAACACACACTAGCATACAAAGCAAACACACGAGGACAAAACGAACAATTAAAGGAACACAGTGGGGCACCGCCTTGGAACGGTCAGTGGCAAAAACACCACTGGGGAGCTTAAACCGGTTTATGGTGCGCACCCAACCTCACTCTTACCCCCACCATGTTCCAAAGTCACAAGACAGTGTAAATAAAAGTAATCCCTGCTAGGTGAATCTCTAACACACGCAATGGAAACAAAAGGCATGGTATGTAAAACACAAAAATGCTCGTGTATAAATATATAAAAAGCAAACATTGAGAACCAAAAAAACGTATGTACTCAATGCCTTTGCAGAAGGCAGAGCACCAAGAGAAACACCCTTAAGGGCCCGACGAAACAGGCCAGAGGACAGAAATCAAAACAGTTTCGTCCCAGTGGGATTTAAAAACTGCCCATCACAGAGTCCTCCCCCTCTTCCGTCAGACACAATCAAAGAGGGAAGCATAGCGTCCAACTGTAAACGGGTTGAACACCAAACATGCGGTGTGTCTCAAAACAGTTTGGTCGTAACCTCTTTTAACAAAACGTTTTATAATTTTAGCAAATACAGTTGGAAAATTGCCATGACCCAAAATCTTACGAAGTTTGTAAACCACGTCCCCATAAAAATCGGGTTTTGAAATACCTTCTCGCAGAAGAGTCTTTAGATTACTATTGAATTTCAAAACCAAATCAGAATTACGATAGTAAAATTTAGCAAAATATTTACGCAATTTGTAATAACGGTAGCCCTGTTGAAGAAGTTTATTTGTAATATATTGATTACGTTCATTGAAATCCTCAACATGACTACACGCTCTGGCAAACCGAATTAACTGAGAAATGTATACCCCATAAGATGTAGCATGAGGTACATCCCCATCCAAATGGGGGAAATTTACAATACTAAAATTAAAATCATCCCTCTTGTCATAAATTTTGGTATGTATAATATTGTTATAAATAGAGAGATGTAAATCTAAAAATGAAGCACCAGTATCTAAATTGTTAGTTTTAATTAAGACAACATAATATATGTTGACAAAATACATGTAGCTTTATTTATCTTTTATCACAAACATTTGGTCGACAATCCGATATAAATTAAAATGACAAGAATACAATATGTGTATGTCGACTTGCGGACATAATGTACGTTGTCGAATCATTTAGATAGGTATTTGTCATCTTGCAATGGCCACTTGCATTTTAGCTGACCTTGCACAAAGTGCCAAAGTGAGCTATTAGGATCGCTTACCGTCCAGCGTCCGTCGTACGTCAATGGTGATGAAACTTGGCAGGGATGCTCCTATCAGAAAGCTCTTTTATAGTTGTTCCAAAAATTCCTTTCCACGCAAAACTCAGGTTGCCATGGCAACGGAAAGGAAACATTTCTCAAGAACAGGAAGGCCTAGAGCTTAAATATTTGACATGTTGCATAACCTAGTGAACCTCTACTAAGATTGTTCAAATTATGTCCTCGAGTCAGAATTGGGTCACTTGTTTTTACATAGACTTATATAGGAAATTCTTTTAAATTCTTTTTCTCTGACGCCACAAACCTATGTGAAACGAACTCAAACTTATTGTGACCTACAGAAAATATAATAATGATTTTCAATACGTATGAATGTGAATAATGTTGACGTTTTAATAATATCATGTGTGATTATTATCAAATATACTTTAAACAGTACATTACATCACACCTTAAAGGAATGGCACAGTCATGGCCAGAAACACAGTTACTAAAATGTATTGAGCTAATGTTAAGGGCTGAATCATCACAGCATACCTTGCTTCAACGCGGAACGCAAGATATTTCTAGTTTCTACTTATCAGTCTACACAATTCTTCACTTGTTCAAATGGATCAGCATCCATGCATACAATGTAAGTTTATAACTTTGATGTACGTTTTACATATGAAGTGGTAGTGGGAGTGCAGTTCTGATTGACTACATAACATACCTACCTTCCTACACATCCATCCATTCACCTAACTCCTTAGCCAACACATTTCAAAGGTGTCATTTTTCCCTTTATGTCTCTTATAATGGTATATAAGAGACATAGTAGTGAAAATGACAATCTTGAACACAATCTAGTGACTAAACCTGTTCATAATGTATGTTCCGTTTCTCTTAGCATGTGGATATGCAAAGAAAATAATTACATGATAAATTTTAGAGCCAGAATCGCTCTTTTGAATCTAAATGTATGTGGGTGTAAAGTGACATTACTGTTGCAGGAATTAACACATCTTACATTTGGTGCACATTTCGTTAAAAGTGTCTGTTACTATCCCAATATTGCGGCTACTATCTATAGTTTTTTTAGGATTTTTCGTGGTTCAGGCATTGTTCTTTCTACCTAAAATACCAAAAAAGAAAAACAAGAGCAAACGAACAGATATACAGACCACGGACACATCAGGTCCGTGTATTGTACGACAACACGGAACTAGCACTCATGAATATTTCGTATGCGGTCGGTAATCTTCGGATGAAAATATGACGAGCAATTGATATAAAATATCAATTTCGTACTGTACCAGCACCCTGTAACCTTGACCTTTGAGTATATGACCCCAAATTGTAATGTGCACTATTACAATTTAGACTGATGTTTCGCACCAAGTTTGAAGGGGAAATTTACAATACTAAAATTAAAATCATCCCTCTTGTCATAAATTTTGGTATGTATAATATTGTTATAAATAGAGAGATGTAAATCTAAAAATGAAGCACCAGTATCCAAATTGTTAGTTTTAATTAACTGGAGTTCCCGGGGATAAATAGTGTCCACCAATTGACCAAAAAACGGGTTATCCATATTAAGAATATCTTCCAGATAGCGTAATGTATTATTAAAAGCAGTGATAATATCTGCCTGCGTATCTGGAGAAAGACTCAACATAAAGTCTCTTTCATAACAATATAAAAACAAATCTGCGACAAGGGGTGCACAATTTGTTCCCATGGGGATACCGTTTACTTGTCTGAAAACTGCATTCCCAAACCTTATATAAATGTTGTTCAATAAAAAGGAAAGGTCTTTACAAACTTCGTCACAGGTCCACATAGTATAATGTTTAACAATACAGCTAGTAATAAAAACCTTTTCTAACGCAGAGTGTGATTATATGCGATTATTAAAATGCCGTTCGATTTTTGCGACTATATATTATACGTTGTTTTATAGTCGCAAATTTAGACGACGCAACCAATGAATTTTCTCTATAATTGTATGTAAAGATTATTACAAATTTTCAAAATAACAAATCTATCAGCGATTTCAAACGAGCTAGGTAGTTTTATTATGAAAAGGCAAGTAAGTGGGCAAATCTCTAGTCAGCGTTACTTCCACTTACAATACGCAGTATTAGCACTGAGCTTATTATAAACAATAAATCTCTTTAAAAATGATAAACAGCGTTATGCCGAATAAGACGCCCGAGGGCCGGATATTCCAACTGATACAGTCTCTTTCAAGAAAACAGCAAGGTATTTATTCATTAAACAGGCGAACAGTTATATACCTAATAGACACTGTACACCTAAGCTATTTTAAGAAGAGGATCGTATACAAATTCCATTCACTGCGCTTCCATTCGTAACGGTAAAACCCAACTTATTCAGCTAACGCCGAATAATAAAATTGCAATTTAAAGATGCTATAGTTTCAAATCATCAATCGACGTATACTTATATTTAAAAAAGACAAATTTTGAAGAAATCCCTAAATCTCGTGGACTTCATTGGTCTGTGTTTGTAAGATTTATTTCAATGTCATCGAACTATATTTAGTTGCGTATGAATGATTGAAGGTTGTGTTGAGGCAGAATCCCGCTGATTTGGAGCAATTACAAAGAAAGGCTAAGTGTTGATAATAATATTGTATAAGACTCAACTACCGACCATCTGTCGTAGAGTGAGGTTAAAGTAAGCAAGACAGTTAAGTACTAGTCCTTCCCAGGTGATTCGGCAAAGTAACCGCATAAGCGATGACAATTTGGTCATGTGATTGCTTGAATTCTGTAAGAAGCGTGGCGTTAATAAACAGATACTCGCAATGTTTAATAGTCATTATAACCACACACATATTTAAATGATCAATATAAACTTGTTTGAAAGAAAATCTTAACTATGCATCCTGTGTCTTCATATACTGTAAACTTACCGCTTTGTATTTCAATTTTCAAACCAACAGAGCATCTGAAGTCGCATATTACTTAGCTGTCTTGAATTCGTAAATTCTTAACACATAGGTCATAAGAAGCTTTTTTGCCACTGACTGTCAACTATTTGTAAGATAACCATATCCGACACGCAGTACAACGGGACGTGCATGTCAAGAGTCATGTTCTTGGCGGAGAATCATTTTGGATATCTTATAAATACCTTTTTTGAGAATGTTTTCAGTATCATTTTTGCTTTTTTAAATCAATTCGTTTGCATTTAACATTTTACTTGATACGTCCATATCGATCGATGAAGGTCTGCAAAGTTTTATTTTTCGTCCACCTATTGTCTTCGTCCACACAATACCATAATTTTCTGACAGATTTGTCGACACTTTCTTCACGTCGTTCTCATGTAAGGGTACATAGTGGAATTCACCTTTTACGAATTTCAGACAATTCAAAATGAGCTCCTTGCTACACCAAGTAAATTAATTATCTGTTGAATATTCTGACGTCCTTATTGCCACTACCATCCTCAATCATATTCTGAATTGGAAGAAACTCGAATATGGTGATCGATGGCAATGTAAAGAAACGCGGAAATTGCTTTTCATGTTTTGGGTCTGAGACAAACGTGTCTGCAATTGCAATATTCCAAGAAAATTTCGTCGTTACATTGATGAAAGACATACGACTTGGAAGAGTTATTATCTTTTGCAACTCTATTGGTACCTGTCTGTAAAGGTACCCCATTGTTTTAAAATAGTATTTTTTAAGATTTCTTTATTTTGTTACATAATCGGCAGTGCTTACACACATATACCATACACACTATACTCTTCCATTTACCTAATGTGTCTATTTCTCTCAATATTAATGCTAAAGAATGGGTCTTAGTCTTCCCGATTTCATTAAATGAGCGTCGCATACATTGTCCGCTGTATTTTCTGAGCGATTTATTCCTCTTTGTGTCAGTTTTCCGTAGGTCTTGGTAGTGCTTGATACTGCCTAACATTGGCCTTGTTAACACGCCTATCAATTTATTTGAGAAATCCTTAAAGAGGCACTCCTTACATCCAGCAGATTATATTCTCGAAACATAGATAATGTGTTTAATGAACGTAAAATGATATATAAATATAATTTCTTAGAAGAACCTATGGCGAAAATGCTTCATTTTACCACAATCAATCAATATAGATGCTGTCTGTAATAAATCGCATCCACCCTTTTATTGTACAACAACAACTCTACATAGATTATTGAATGGTTAAAGGTACTCTAGTATACTTTAAACCGCCGATTTTATCGATAATGACTGGGAATATTTAGCCAATCAATATTTTCAATCTGACCAGTGTCAACAGAGTATAGCTTCCTTACGACCGAACGCTTTTTATGTAGTGGTTCCATATATTCACTTGTTACGAATTATACTGTCTTCTGTTTCAAAAATTATACAGTAACAAATCTAAATAATATCAAAACATTTCAGAATAGCATAATATTATATTGTTGTTTTTCTTATAATTTGTAACTAAAAACTAACGACGTATCTGTTCTGTATAGAACTATTTTCCTACGCGGTATTGATCACAACAGTTTTCTAACTAAAAGATAACTAGTCAGGCCGAATAGTGTTATGTCTTTTATCCGATATTGTGTGTGTAATCATAAACTATCGGGACATCATAATACGTTATGGAACCACTAGGTACTCTTAAATTTTAAATTACAAAACTCGGAATTCAACATAAAAAACGATTTTTAGTAACTTGGCAACGCCTCTATTATCAAAAGTGCTCGGCCTGACTAGTTGTCATTTACTGTCTTAAAATATATGCCGAAACACAAGTATAAAATAGGTCTTGATGCGTTAAGGAATAAAACTTAAACTTATCAGCAAATTAACCTTACTGAGGCACTTGTAGATGTCTTTTTGAAATATGACAACATATTTTTATGCTTTAAACACGTTGTAATTGTTGTATTTTATGTAAATGCGTGGTTCGAAAGTGGTTCGAAAATGTCCCCATTTTGCCGAAGCCGGTTCGTACATGTACCTGGGTACGAATAACTGTAAGAAATCACACAGGTCTACATGTTCTAAATACGATTTTTAAATATAGACAGAAATTCAATAATCTAAAGGGAAAATCAAATTCATTTCTCTGGAACATGCTGACTTTTACAAAGAAGAGATATTAACTCCATATAAATACAAATAGGATTTATTGTATTATAACTAAAACTTTCAAACATTACCATGATTCTATTGCTACACTTAATTTTGGCAGGTACATTCATATATACTTTAATTATATAGTATCATCATCATCATTATCATCATTATCATCATTATTATTACTTGTTACGAAATACTACTAGATAGTATATGTTGAATAAGAAAAATAATAGCCTGCTATTAAAACATTCAGTTATTGTTTTAGACATCTTATGAAAATTTAAAACAGCATGGTAGAAAGGCTGGTAATAACTAGGGGTGCCCAATAGACCCGGTATATTGCAATTCGCAGAATTTCAGAAGCACTCACGGGGATAGTTAATGTAAGCTGCAAGTACTTGAGGTATATACTGAATCAATTTATAACAAAAGATTGATTTATCAATTTTTAGCTTTTCTTTGAAAAACAGAAGAGACATTGCCAAAACCTTCTTGACGTCAGTCGGCACTGTCGTCTTGAATCTGGTTAAGCTTTCTTAAAATTCACTTTCTCAGTAACAATTAAAGCCTTGAAACTTCAGACAATTGCTTGCCATCATACAATGGCATCTGTGACCGAGTGATTAAGGTCACCGACTCATGTTTACTTGTCCCTCATCGCTGTAGGTTCGTGCCCTACTTGGGTCGAATTCTTTTATGTCTGAAAGCTATCTAGGTTCTACCCAGGTGCCCGATCGTGACTAAAATAATACCCGAATTGGCACACAGAGTCTTCCTCCTCCATAAAAGCCAGAAGTTGTAATATGACCTTAGCTGTTGAGTGCGACATTAAATCCGAATCAGTCAATTGGCAAAATACAATCAACCTTATGGGCATATTCTATAACTTATGAATGACATTAAAAGTTGTTCAAACTATGAATTTTCAGTTCAGTTTTGTCAAAATCGATTTCTCAGTTACCATTCACAGTTGAATACTTCATAGGGTAGTTGAACATAGTCACTGAATGCAAAATGTAAGCACACGGGTTCCTATCTCAAAAGTAAAGTTTGAACAAATGGTTAAAGGTCAAAATTTGTGGACAGTTGTGCCTCCAGTTTATAGCTTTACTCGTGCAAGGGTTGTCCTGATATTTACACATGTATGTGTACAGTCTGTGTTGTCCTGATATAGACTGTGTTGTTCAGAGACAATCGATCCTCCAGCACTTTCAGTCCTTTGATTTCTATACCAGTGGTGACACCTACGTTGTTTGAATTCATTGTGGAGTACAAACGACAATAAAGTTGACAGCATTATGTTATTATTTCACCTACCTTCAAAAACAACAAAAGGCACTTTATTTCTGTATTAGAATAAAAAAAGTACCAATACGTTTGGATACGTTTAGTCTCAGTATGTTATCCAACCTTATACATACTTCTTAGATAGGAAACGATATTCACAGTTAACCCACGAGTATATTTAAAAGGAGTCATTGTGAAACATTCGCAGTGAATTGAAACCATTGTTTTCTTCTCTCGAAAAGTAGATCTAGCGTCAGTATTGCGAGGAGGCTGAAGAGATGGTTTGTTAGCAATCGTTCAATTTGTTCAGGAGAGAAATCTGTTAAAAGAATTTTCTAATTTCATAGCTGTAACCAGTGTGGGAAATAGACCTACGGTGGCACAGAGGTGACATGCACTACTCTTTTTCTTAATTGCACATCTCTTTTTTATGCCGTTCCATACTTACTCAAGGACACGACTTAGTATGTCGTGGCAACGAGTTACTAAGTCGTGGGAACGACATAAAAAAGAGAAGTGCAATTTTTAAAAGAAATTTTGCATTGAAATAAACTTATGTCGTAGGAACGAGATAGATATGTCGTGGGAACGACTAAATATATCGTGGGACCGAGATAGCAAGAAAATGTGATATGAACATGACGAAATCACGTAAAACATGTATAATCAATTTATCAAGGTAACACTTTGCCAGCAGTGTAAAGGTTTAATGTATCATTGTGATTGCCATGAAAGAAAACAATGACCTGCAAACTAAAGGCAAAGAAAAACATATACTCATGTCATTAAAGAGGTATTTGATAAAATGTTTAATTTTTAAATTAAAGTCAGAAAAAAGTACAATGCAATAAGCTTTATATTTTGTGAGTGTAATATATCCGTTTGTAGAAATAGTGTTGCTACTTTATTGGCAAACATAGCGAAAACCCCTCATTTTCTCAAGTCGTATTATGAAATGTAGCCAAATCTCTTTTGATCCGCAAAGGTCTCAGAAATTTCTAAATAGAAAAGGAAGTTTAAGTTTTAACACAGCTTCGTAGTTTTTAAGTGACTTCGTCACCTTTGGCAGTTTACAATCCAAACTATTCAGTACTGACCTAAAGTCGTTTGAAAAATGATTCATCAGTATATGATATCAGCTCAGACTTACATTTAAAAGACAGTTTCTTGCATTCATAATTCATTTTCATTAAATCTTGCATTCAATGGACTTTTTTATATTATTGCGGGCGGGTAAATTGTTTATGGGAAATTCATACAAATATTGCACATCAGAAATAGGTAGCATATACGGCTCTCCCTGTCGCTGTCTTGCATTCATACAGACTCCCAGTCAGGATAGCTGAAAAAGCAAAAAAGTAAATTCTTAATAAAACCATTTTGTCATACAATGCAAGTACATGACAGCTTTTTATCCGAAATAACTAAAGAAATATCAAGTGCTCCAAGAAAAGCATAAGTCGCCTGCTAGAGGATATTAAACTCACAAAGGCAGATAGATAATTACAGAAAAATGGGCCACGATTCTTACATTCTGTTCTAAAGTAATTTCTATTTACATTGTATTTAGTTTAGCTGGAAATCAACAGTAATCAAGATACAATGACTGATACAATATGCACAAAGGGAAGTGATTTAGATGGGTTCGTTAACGATGACAGTATATTCAACTTTTACACGATGTCTTCCAGTCATGAAGATCATTCTAAAGTGACAGAGCTGGATTCAAAATAGAGATTTTTTAGGAAGGAATATCACTAAAATTACTAATACAGTATGAATCTGTTATTCTACAGTTCTATTTTTATTTCTAATACTACACATATGATTGTGTTCCATAGATAATAAAGTTAAAATACGTCAGGAGGACGGGTGGAAAGACACTCCACAGACACAGAAGTGAATCTGCGGATTAGCGCACAGCCAACAAAAGAATAAAAGCATTATGTTACATTTTTGTTTTCGGTTTTTTAAACAAAACTTTTCTTAGTCGAACACACTGTCCTATTTTGTCCATTTATCAATGTGTCGACTATTTTTTCACCTGGAGCGGTGACTGAAAATAAAGTATCAAGGCGAAATGTAACAGCGGTATAAATCACTCTTTGAATTATAAGTTTGTTATAATCGCAATTATATGCAGGTATAGATAAAATGAAAATTTACATTTGATATTATTTTTGTTTTCATTAGAAAACCATACTAGATGAAGAGTTAACCTTTTAGTTGTAATGACGCACATCTCGTTCTTTCACACATTTTCCATCAAATGAAATGTGACGTAGTTGACATACACATTTGTTAGAACTTGAATCGCAAACAGCATTCTGGTCATTGCACCTTCCTTCTATACACATTCCGCTGAGAGAACCATCTTAAATTACGAAAACATAAATGAAATTACCAAATGTTATTTGCAGCATCACGCTTACAATGTAAAAGGTCAAATAAATAATAGTCGGTGCCATTGTATTACTCTATTTCTAAGACACTCATATATGTAACAGGCAAATGTCATGAAAATTTTCATGAAAATAAATTTCAGTTTAATTTGGTTTGACATAACTATATCAAAAAGATAAATACATTTGAATCCGGCTAGAACATTCGAATGACTTTAAGGTCCAGTTCGTTAACAAACATATCGAGGTTTTAGCAACTATTACTCATTTGAAAACATTTGAAAACTGAGAAAATATAATGGTTACAATCAACTGATGGACTAATTCATTAAATATAAACATACCTTAAAGGGCTGGCTCACATTTGAATATGATTTACCTGAAATACACGCTCCATCGACCTCAGATTCCCCTTCTTTGCATGAACATATACCTTGAACACATACGGCAAAACTATCTATTCTACACGGAACACCGTCACCTGAATTGCACCTTCCACCAAGCTTTTCATCTGGATAATAGTTTTTGATTATAGTTTCTTACTCTAAACTTAAGCAATTGTCAACCTTTCAATGCAAATTCGCTCAAATTAAATTTTGGGTTTTACAATACCACAACATATAAAACATTTCGAATAAACTGCAAAAGTCGCTGGTATAAACTTAGACACGAAAAATAAACAAGAGGGCCAACATGGCCCTATATTGCTCACCTGCGACTTATGATAATATGTTACTATATAACTTGACCCCCTGACCTAGTTTTTGACCCTAGGTAACCCATGTTCAAAATCGACCTAGCTTTCATTAAGGCAATCATGCTGACCAAGTTTGTAAAATGCAACCTCTATAGAATTCACATGTTTTTATTCG
>JAFMSR010000005.1:53940424-53954391 GCA_022818135.1 Saxidomus purpurata | reverse complement strand
TGTACATCAAGATGCGTAAATAGGCCGTCTTACATACTCACATACGAGATGATCAGTAACAAGAATTAATTTAAGCAGTATCTAGCCAAAGATATTACACATGTAATATCAAATTACTTAAGCATCTCACTTCAGCCTTACTTATGAATACATTTTGTACAATGATATCCTCTAGTAAGAAAGGTAAATTGACCAAATCTGCAATATTTTAACAAAAGGTTATAGAGGCAAATAAATTGCTTTTGTTGATATTGCTGTTTCATCATGAACTTCTGTATTA
Organism: Saxidomus purpurata; assembly: GCA_022818135.1. Classification (NCBI taxonomy): domain Eukaryota; kingdom Metazoa; phylum Mollusca; class Bivalvia; order Venerida; family Veneridae; genus Saxidomus; species Saxidomus purpurata. The sequence goes on along the minus strand of JAFMSR010000005.1, from coordinate 53,954,111 downwards.
TTTTGTTTGTCCATTAGTGTATCAAGATGTATATTTGTTGATTTTCAAACTTGTATATGTACCTGTCGTTTTCAACTTTAAATAACTGTAAATGGCCAAAGGCAACACTTTAGCGAATAATACTATGCAAATAAAATGAAACTGAAAGTGACTGTTACATTGTCGTTTAGCATGCATTCTTCTTATGCGAATTTATTCATTTCACTAACATGCTTTTATACCATTGTCCATATAACCAGTCTTCTAACACAATACCGATGTAACGTCGTTTCTGATTGGTTACGTCGTCTTAATTTGCGCCTATTAAATCAAAATTACTAAGCAGTTAACCCTATGATATACGGTCAAAAATGTCAAAAACACCAAATAGTCAACCCTTTTCTAACGCACAGTGTGATTATATGCGATTATTAAAATGCCGTTCGATTTTTGCGACTATATATTATACGTTGTTTTAATATAGACGACGCAACCAATGAATTTTCTCTATAATTGTATGTAAAGATTATTACAAATTTTCAAAATAACAAATCTATCAGCGATTTCAAACGAGCTAGGTAGTTTTATTATGAAAAGGCAAGTAACTCCTTAGCGAGTGGGCAAATCTCTAGTCAGCGTTACTTCCACTTACAATACGCAGTATTAGCACTGAGCTTATTATAAATAATAAATATCTTTAAAAATGATAAACATCGTTATGCCGAATAAGACGCCCGAGGGCCGGATATTCCAACTGATACAGTCTTTTTCAAGAAAACAGCAAGGTATTTATTCATTAAACAGGCGAACAGTTATATACCTAATAGACACTGTACACCTAAGCTATTTTAAGATGAGGATCGTATACAAATTCCATTCACTGCGCTTCCATTCGTAACGGTTAAACCCAACTTATTCAGCTAACGCCGAATAATGAAATTGCAATTTAAAGATGCTATAGTTTCAAATCATCAATCGACGTATACTTATATTTAAAAAAGACAAATTTTGAAGAAATCCCTAAATCTCGTGGACTTCATTGGTCTGTGCTTGTAAGATTTATTTCAATGTCATCGAACTATATTTAGTTGCGTATGAATGATTGAAGGTTGTGTTGAGGCAGAATCCCGCTGATTTGGAGCAATTACAAAGAAAGGCTAATTGTTGATAATAATATTGTATAAGATTCAACTACCGACCATCTGTCGTAGAGCGAGGTTAAAGTAAGCAAGACAGTTAAGTACTAGTCCTTCCCAGGTGATTCGGCAAAGTAACCGCATAAGCGATGACAATTTGGTCATGTGATTGCTTGAATTCTGAAAGAAGTGTGGCGTTAATAAACAGATACTCGCAATGTTTAACAGTCATTATAATCACACACATATTTAAATGATCAATATAAACTTGTTTGAAAGAAAATCTTAACTATGCATCCTGTGTCTTCATATACTGTAAACTTACCGCTTTGTATTTCAATTTTCAACCAACAGAGCATCTGAAGTTACATACTACTTAGTTGTCTTGGATTCGTAAATTCTTAACACATAGGTCATAAGAAGCTTTTTTGCCACTGACTGTCAACTATTTGTAAGATAACCATATCCGACACGCAGTACAACGGGACGTGCATGTCAAGAGTCATGTTCTTGGCGAAGAATCGTTTTGGATATCTTATAAATACCTTTTTTGAGAATATTTTCAATATCATTTTTGCTTTTTTAAATCAATTCTTTTGCATTTAACGTTTTACTTGATACGTCCATATCGATCGATGAAGGTCTGCAAAGATTTATTTTTCGTCCACCTATTGTCTTCGTCCACACAATACCATAATTTTCTGACAGATTTGTCGACACTTTCTTAACGTCGTTCTCGTGTAAGGGTACATAGTGGAATTCACCTTTTACGAATTTCAGACAATTCAAAATGAGCTGCTTGCTACACCAAGTAAATTAATTATCTGTTGAGCATACTGACGTCCTTATTTCCACTACCATCCTCAATCATATTCTGAATTGGAAGAAACTCGAATATGGTGATCGATGGCAACGTAAAGAAACGCGGAAATTGCTTTTCATGTTTTGGGTCTTACATTGATGAAAGACATACGACTTGGAAGAGTTATTATCTTTTGCAACTCTGTTGGTACCTGTCTGTAAAGGTACCCCATTGTTTTAAAATAGATTTTTTACAGATTTCTTTATTTTGTTACATAATCGGCAGTGCTTACACACATATACCATACACACTATACTCTTCCATTTACCTAATGTGTCTATTTCTCTTAATATTGATGCTAAAGAATGGGTCTTAGTCTTCCCGATTTCATTAAATGAGCATCGCATACATTGTCCGCTGTCTTTTCTGAGCGAATTATTCCTCTTTGTGTCAGTTTTCCGTAGGTATTGGTAGTGCTTGATACTGCCTAACATTGGCCTTGTTAACACGCCTATCAATATATTTGAGAAATCCTTAAAGAGGCACTCCTTACATCTAGCAGAGTATATTCTCGAAACATAGATAATGTGTTTAATGAACGTAAAATGATATATAAATATGATTTCTAAGAAGAACCTATGGCGAAAATGCTTCATTTTACCACAATCAATCAATATAGATGCTGTCTGCAATAAATCGCATCCACCCTTTTATTGTACAACAACAACTCTACATAGATTATTGAATGGTTAAAGGTACTCTAGTATACTTTATACCGCCGATTTTATCGAAATTGACTGGGAATATTTAGCCAATCAATATTTTCAATCTGGCCAGTGTCAACAGAGTATAGACTTTACCCAACAGGCCTAATGGCTTCAATGCAATGTTACATAATCGCAGCGGGGAGAGGATGCCCATTGCTAACTTAATTGTGAATAGATAAAGAATCAAGATAATGAGCCTGACTTAAATTAACAAGTGGTTCTATATATTCAGTTGTTACGAATTCTATACTGTCTTCTGTTTACATAAAAAGGGTTATACTTTTTTTTTAATATAGTAACAAATCTAAATAATATCAAAAAAAAAAAAAAAAAAACAAAAGGGAAAAACAACAAAAAAAAACACGCCCCCCAAAACGAACTCCACAGCACCCAAAACATTTCAGAATAGCATAATATTATATTGTTGTTTTTCTTATAATTTGTAACTAAAAACTAACGACGTATCTGTTCTGTATAGAACTATTTTCCTACGCGGTATTGATCACAACAGTTTTCTAACTAAAAGATAACTAGTCAGGCCGAATAGTACGTGTTATGTCTTTTATCCGATATTGTGTTTGTAATCATAAACTATCGGAACATCATAATACGTTATGGAACCACTAGGTACTCTTAAATTTTAAATTACAAAACTCGGAATTCAACATAAAAAACAACGATTTTTTGTAACTTGGCAACGCCTCTATCATCAAAAGTGCTCGGCCTGACTAGTTGTCATTTACTGTCTTAAAATATATGCCGAAATACAAGTATAAAATAGGTCTTTATGCGTTAAGGAATAAAAAAAAAAAAAAAAAAAAAAAAAAAAAAAAAAAAAAAAAAAAAAAAAAAAAAAAAAAAAAAAAAAAAAAAAAAAAAAAAAAAAAAAAAAAAAAAAAAAAAAAAAAAAAAAAAAAAAAAAAAAAAAAAAAAAAAAAAAAAAAAAAAAAAAAAAACACAAAAAAAAAAAAAAAAAAAAAAAACAAACAAAAAAACAAAAATAAACACATAAAACTTAAACTTATCAGCAAATTAACCTTACAGAGGCACTTGTAGATGTCTTTTTGAAATATGACAACATATTTTTATGCTTTAAACACGTTGTAATTGTTGTATTTTATGTAAATGCGTGGTTCGAAAGTGGTTCGAAAATGTCCTCATTTTGCCGAAGTCGGTTCGTACGATTTTTAAATATAGACAGAAATTCAATAATCTAAAGGGAAATTCAAATTCAATTCTCTGGAACATGCTGTCATTTACAAAGAAGAGATATTAACTCCATATAAATACAAATAGGATTTATTGTATTATAACTAAAATTTTCAAACATTACCATGACTCTTTTGTTACACTTAATTTTGGCAGGTACATTCATATATACTTTAATTATATAGTATCATCATCATCATTATCATCATTATCATCATTATTATTACTTGTTACGAAATACTACTAGATAGTATATGTTGAATATGAAAAATAATAGCCTGCTATTAAAACATTCAGTTATTGTTTTAGACATCTCATGAAAATTTAGACCCGGTATATTGCAATTCGCAGAATTTCAGAAGCACTCACGGGGATAGTTAATGTAAGCTGCAAGTACTTGTTCTACAATAGGTATATACTGAATCAATTTATAACAAAAGATTGATTTATCAATTTTTAGCTTTTCTTTGAAAAACAGAAGAGCCATTGTCATAACCTTCTTGACGTCAGTCGGCACTGTCGTCTTGAATCTGGTTAAGCTTTCTTAAAATTCACTTTCTCAGTAACAATTAAAGCCTTGAAACTTCAGACAATTGCTTGCCATCATACAATGGCATCTGTGACCGAGTGATTAAGGTCACTGACTGATGTTTACTTGTCCCTCATCGCTGTAGGTTCGTGCCCTACTTGGGTCGAATTCTTTTATGTCTGGAAGCTATCTAGGTTCTACCCAGGTGCCCGATCGTGACTGAAATAATGCCCGAATTGGCACCCAGGGTCTTCCTCCTCCATAAAAGCCGGAAGTTGTAATATGCCCTTAGCTGTTGAGTGCGACATTAAATCCGAATCTGTCAATTGTCACAATACAATCAACCTTATGGGCATATTCCATAACCTTTGAATGACATTGAAAGTTGTTCAAACTATGAATTTTCAGTTCAGTTTTGTCAAAATCCATTTCTCAGTTACCATTCACAGCTAAATACTTCATAGGGTAGTTGAACATAGTCACTGAATGCAAATTGTAAGCACATGGGTTCCTATCTCAATGGTAAAAGGTCAAAGTTTGTGGACAGTTGTGTCTCCAGTTTATAGCTTTACTCAAGCGAAGGTTGTCCTGATATTTACACATGTATGTGTACAGTCTGTGTTGTCCTGATATTAACACATGTATGTGTGCAGACTGTGTTGTTCAGAGACAATCGATCCTCCAGCACTTTCAGTCCTTTGATTTCTATACCAATGGTGACACCTACGTTGTTTGAATTCATTGTGGAGTACAAACGACAATAAAGTTGACAGCATTATGTTATTATTTCACCTACCTTCAAAAACAACAATAGGCACTTTATTTCTGTATTAGAATAAAAAAGTACCAATACGTTTGGATACGTTTAGTCTCAGTATGTTATCCAACCTTATACATACTTCTTAGATAGGAAACGATATTAACAGTTAACCCACGAGTATATTTAAAAGGAGTCATTGTGAAACATTCGCAGTGAATTGAAACCATCGTTTTCTTCTCTCGAAAAGCAGATCTAGCGTCAGTATTGCGAGGAGGCTGAAGAGGTGGTTTGTTAGCAATCGTTCAATTTGTTCAGGAGAGAAATCTGTTAAAAGAATTTTCTAATTTCATAACTGTAACCAGTGTGGGAAATAGACCTACGGTGGCACAGAGGTGACATGCACTACTCTTTTTCTTAATTGCACATCTCTTTTAGCCTCTTCTTATAGCCGTTCCATAACTTTAACTTACTCAAGGACACGACTTAGTATGTCGTGGCAACGAGTTACTAAGTCGTGGGAACGACATAAAAAAGAGAAGTGCATGTCACCTCTGTGCTACCGTATAGACCGGATCTCATATCCTTCCATTGCAAATATAGCACATACTAAATATGGTAATATTCATTACTTTAGTTCATAAGAGGCGACCGCTTAAGACTTTCCTTACTTTTAATGATATTGGACTCTTTGACAGAGTTGGTTGGAGATAAGTTACAGACCAACTCCTGGCTTCCCTTTTTCGTTGCGAATTTATTTCTGTAATTTTTAATCTTCATATATATGCATACTTTTACTACATTTAAAAATATATGCAAATAAACATTTTGTATTTGTAACATATAATATCATTTATACTCATATGCATACATAGAAGATTTTAAAAGGAAATAGCGAATCGAGAAACTAAACCATCTTGAAAAGAAAAATAGAGAAGCTATATTGTGGAGAACTTTAATACCAAATCCGTGAACAAAAGAAATACGTTTAAGAAAAAGTTACAAAATAGGTATGGTGGGGCGTGACGGGTATAATATTGATTTTATCAATATTGTAATGTAAAATTGTATTCCTAACTATTATTTGAAAGACAGCATCGTGTTTGGTTTTTTTTAATATTTTCTGCGTGTTTCATTCATAATTATTATTAATTCAGGAATCTCTATTTTCTATTATGTTGTTCAATTTGTTTTGTACTTTTCGCTCTTTTTCTATTCTAAGACTAAGATTATTTTGTGACGAGCAGTGTAGTCATGTTCGGAGTCATTTTAATTGCATTTCGAATATATTTTATTGGCAGTAGTACATTGTCCACAGAAAACGTAGACCTGTAATAAGATTAGCAAAATCACTGCGTAGATACCTTTAAAACCTTAAAAAATTGATGACATAAATGTTTATGGCGCAAAGGCATCTTTTCTTTTATCCGGTTATGCGGGGACACGGTTTCAATGTTTCTCTTGCTAACACTGACGAAACTTATTGCCCGTTTATGTCTAAATTATTATATATCTTCCAATTCGTTTATGACGTAACACTGACAGAGTAAATATTTCTGACGAGCATTTATCGCCCCTAAAAACATACACTTTAGAAAATGTGATATGAACATGACGAAATCACGTAAAACATGTATAATCAATTTATCAAGGTAACACTTTGCCAGCAGTGTAAAGGTTTAATGTATCATTGTGATTGCCATGAAAGAAAACAATGACCTGCAAACTAAAGGCAAAGAAAAACATATACTCATGTCATTAAAGAGTTATTTGATAAAATGTTTAATTTTTAAATTAAAGTCAGAAAAAAGTACAATGCAATCAGCTTTATATTTTGTGAGTGTAATATATCCGTTTGTAGAAATAGTGTTGCTACTTTATTGGCAAACATAGAGAAAACCCCTGATTTTCTCAAAAAAAACAAAAAACAAAAAAAAAAAAAAAAAAAAAAAAAAAAAAAAAAAAAAAAAAAAAAAAAAAAAAAAAAAAAAAAAAAAAAAAAAAAAAAAAAAAAAAAAAAAAAAAAAAAAAAAAAAAAAAAAAAAAAAAAAAAAAAAAAAAACAAAGAAAAAAAAAAAAAAAAAAAGAAAAAAGGGGTGTTATGAAGACGTGGTATGTCGTATTATGAAATGTAGCTAAATCTCTTTTGATCCGCAAAGGTCTCAGAAATTTCTAAATAGAAAAGGAAGTTTAAGTTTTAACACAGCTTCGTAGTTTTTAAGTGACTTCGTCACCTTTGGCAGTTTACAATCCAAACTATTCAGTACTGACCTAAAGTCGTTTGAAAAATTATTCATCAGTATATGATATCAGCTCAGACTTACATTTAAAATTCATAATTCATTTTCATTAAATCTTGCATTCAATGGACTTTTTTATATTATTGCGGGCGGGTAAATTGTTTATGGGAAATTCATACAAATATTGCACATCAGAAATAGGTAGCATATACGGCTCTCCCTGTCGCTGTCTTGCATTCATACAGACTCCCAGTCAGGATAGCTGAAAAAGCAAAAAGTAAATTCTTAAGAAAACCATTTTGTCATACAATGCAAGTACATGACAGCTTTTTATCCGAAATAACTAAAGAAATATCAAGTGCTCCAAGAAAAGCATAAGTCGCCTGCTGGAGGATATTAAACTCACAAAGGCAGATAGATAATTACAGAAAAATGGGCCACGATTCTTACATTCTGTTCTAAAGTAATTTCTATTTACATTGTATTTAGTTTAGCTGGAAATAAACAGTAATCAAGATACACTGACTGATACAATATACACAAAGGGAAGTGATTTAGATGGGTTCGTTAACGATGACAGTATATTCAACTTTTACACGATGTCTTCCAGTCATGAAGATCATTCTACAGTGACAGAGCTGGATTCAAAATAGAGATTTTTGAAAAGGAATATCACTAAAATTACTAATACAGTATGAATCTCTTATTCTACAGTTCTATTTTTATTTCTAGTACTACACATATGATTGTGTTCCATAGATAATAAAGTTAAAATACGTCAGGAGGACGGGTGGAAAGACACTCCACAGACACAGAAGTGAATCTGCGGATTAGCGCACAGCCAACAAAGGAATAAAAGCATTATGTTACATTTTTGTTTTCGTTTTTTTAAACAAAACTTTTTTTAGTCGAGCACACTGTCCTATTTTGTCCATTTATCAATGTGTCGACTATTTTCCACCTGGAGCGGTGACTGAAAATAAAGTATCAAGGCGAAATGTAACAACGGTATAAATCACTCTTTGAATTAAAAGTTTGTTATAATCGCAATTATATGCAAGTATAGATAAAATGAAAATTTATCAGAAAACCATACTAGATGAAGAGTTAACCTTTTAGTTGTAATGACGCGCATCTCGTTCTTTCACACATTTTCCATCAAATGAAATGTGACGTAGTTGACATACACATTTGTTAGACCTTGAATCGCAAACAACATTCTGGTCACTGCACCTTCCTTCTATACACATTCCGCTGAGAGAACCATCTTAAATTACGAAAACATATATGAAATTACCACATGTTATTTGCAGCATCACGCTTACAGTGTAAAAAGGTAAAATAAATTATAGTAGGTGCCATTGTATTACTCTATTTCTAAGACACTCATATATGTAACAGGCAAATGTCATGAAAAGTTTCATGAAAATAAATTTCAGTTTAATTTGGTTTGACATAACTATATCAAAAAGATAAATACATTTGAATCTAGCTAGAACATTCGAATGACTTTAAGGTCCAGTTCGATAACAAACATATCGAGGTACGTGGTATTCCCTGTTTGATATTATTTTTGTTTTTTTAGCAACTATTACTCATTTGAAAACTGAGAAAATATAATGGTTACAGTCAACTGATGGACTGGCTGGCTCACATTTGAATATGATTTACGTGAAATACATTTGAATATGATTTACCTGAAATACACGCTCCATCGACCTCAGATTCCCCTTCTTTGCATGAACATATACCTTGAACACATACGGCAAAACTATCTATTCTACACGGAACACCGTCACCTGAATTGCACCTTCCACCAAGCTTTTCATCTGGATAATAGTTTTTGATTATAGTTTCTTACTCTAAACTTAAGCAATTGCCAACCTTTCAATGCAAATTCGCTCAAATTAATTTTTTGGTTTTACAATACCACAACATATAAAATATTTCGAATAAACTGCAAAAGTCGCTGGTATAAACTTGGAAAGAGGGCCAACATGGGTTCAAAATCGACCTAGCTTTCATTAAGGCAATCATGCTGACCAAGTTTGTAAAATGCAACCTCTATAGAATTCACATGTTTTTATTCGATTTGACCGGGTGACCTAGTTTCTTACCCTAGATGACACATGTTCGGACTGACTTAGATTTAATCAAGGCAATTATACTGACTAAGTTTCATGAAAACAAAAAAACAAAAATAATATCAAACAGGGAATGCCACGTACCAAAAACGTAGCCTCCCCAAAACGAGCCCCACAGCACCCAGAACACACACACACACACACACACAATCATGCCAAACAGACAGACGACGGATACCAGGCGATCACCACTGCTCATGAAGATCCAATAAAAATGCAACATCTACTGCATACATGAGGTTTTTCTATGAATTGACCGGGTGACCTAGTTTTTTACCCTAGATAACCCGTGTTCAAACTCGACCTAGATTACATCAAGGCAATCATACTGACCAAGTCTCATGGATTCCCAATGAAAAATGCAACCTCTATTGCATACACAAGGTTTTCCTATGATTTGACCCTGTGACGTAGTTTTTGACTCCAACCTATATTCAAACTTCACCTAGATCTCATCAGGTAGTTACTCTGACCATGTTTCATGAAGATAAAATGGAAAATGCGGCCTCTATGACATACACAAGGTACAGTGTGGACAGACAGACAGGCAGACAGACCACAGACGCCAAACAGACAGACGACGGATACCAGGCGATCACCACAACTCACCTTTGAGCACTTCGTGTTCAGTGAGCTAAACACGACGATTAATTAGAATGAACTACGGGGTTTTATAATAAAATAACTAGTACATTAATTCTCCTTTTAAAACAGCTCGATTGCTTCAAACATATAAAATAACAACATTAAACTTAAATTTGATATAGGCTGTCGTAAAATTTAATTTGAACAAGGTATTGTGTGCAACAACATTCCCTTTGGACGGAAGTTTTGTCATAAAAGTACGCGGACAAGCCGTTCATATCATAAAACTCAAGTAAAACGTGATTTGACCTAATAAAACCCACATGTATAACTGTGTGCAGTGTTTATAGTTTGAAAATAAAGAATAAATCTACTCACAGGTACGGCATATTCCATTTATATTACTTGTCTCGGCTTTGCATATGCAGAAGCCTTTTATACATTCAGCGTTTTTGTCTAACTCACAGGAGTGTCCATCCACTTGCTTGCATCTACCACCGACCATTTCGTCTGGTATTGCAAATTGAGAGGAAGGCATATGAGTTAAGCGAATTCATGCAATTTTAGTAGCTTGATATCAATACGATCATGGATGGCGTAAAATGAAACTACAACCCTTTATGTCAAAAACATAAATTGTTTTTGTTTCCCCTTATATATTTTGAGCTGTCTGAAATGGCTGAAATATATATCAATTTTACACTTTGAAATTCAATAGTAATCTAAAGACTCTTCTGCTAGAAGGTATTTCAAAACCCGATTTTTATGGGGATGTGGTTTACAAACTTCGTAAGATTTTTTTGGGTCATGGCAATTTTCCAACTGTATTTGCTAAAATTATAAAACGTTTTGTTAAAAGAGGTTACGACCCAACTGTTTTGAGACACACCGCATGTTTGGTGTTCAACCCGTTTACAGTTGGACGCTATGCTTCCCTCTTTGATTGTGTCTGACGGAAGAGGGGGAGGACTCTGTGATGGGCAGTTTTTAAATCCCACTGGGACGAAACTGTTTTGATTTCTGTCCTCTGGCCTGTTTCGTCGGGGTGTTTCTCTTGGTGCTCTGCCTTCTGCAAAGGCATTGAGTACATACGTTTTTTGGTTCTCAAGGTTTGCTTTTTATATATTTATACACGAGCATTTTTGTGTTTTACATACCATGCCTTTTGTTTCCATTGCGTGTGTTAGAGATTCACCTAGCAGGGATTACTTTTATGTACACTGTCCTGTGACTTTGGAACATGGTGGGGGTAAGAGTGAGGTTGGGTGCGCACCATAAACCGGTTTAAGCTCCCCAGTCGTGTTTTTGCCACTGACCGTTCCAAGGCGGTGCCCCACTGTGTTCCTTCAATTGTTCGTTTTGTCCTCGTGTGTTTGCTTTGTATGCTAGTGTGTGTTGGTAGTGTATATGTGTGTGTGTACATGATTGTGTGTGTGTGTCGTGTGTGTGTGCGTGTGTGTGTGTGTTGGTGGTGTGCACTTCTGGGTGCTGTGGGGTTCGTTTTGGGGAGGCTGCGTTTTTGGTACGTGGCATTCCCTGTTTGATATTATTTTTGTTTTTTTACACTGACTCATAGACTAATAAACGTGAACTCAGTTTAATCAAGTATTTTATACAGATTTCTGATTGCGGAACGTTTTTTAATATACTTCACTGCATAAAGAATTGAACATGAAAATGGCAGCAAAAGCTGTTTGGGACATTGTTTTGTTTAAGAAGATGATTGAAAAGAAACTATTACGGTAAAGTCAGCATCCTGTAATCGACGGAATATATGCTAAAACTTATACTCACTAAGTTCACATTTTCCATTGATCGAAGCTGCATTAAGCTTACATACACATATTCTATCTATACATTCAGTATTTTTCTGGTTAACACACTCCTCTCCAGAACCGCCATTACATCTTCCTTGGTATTCCTCATCTGTGAAACATGTTAAATGGCTTTACAATCAGATTCAACTAATTGGCTTTTACAGAGTAGAACACATATTTCATTTTCAGATTTGAGCTGAGAAGTGTACATAAACGTTTTAATGGTTAAATGTCAAACTACTGTATAACAATTTTGGTAAATAGACATACAACAGTGGCTGCGATATATTGGCAGTCATTCATGAAAAGTAATAATTGAACGGATTCCATAATATATACAATGAAAAACACACAGTTTATGTAACATGCTAATTTATAAGTTCAATGAATTGTAAACATAATGGGACGCTCGTCAAAATATCTTGCACTATAACGTTTCCTGACACTTCCTTTACAACAAATAGAAACTTTCGTAAATTTTACAATATAGTTAAACATTTTTCAACACTACCTTCGCTAAATGAAATAATCTCACCGTTCATGCACTTCCCATTTATTCCAGTTGCACCATATCTACATCTACATAAGCCGTTTACACATTCGGTTTTGTTGTCCAGCAAACACACCTCGCCATTTTTTCCGGAACAACGACCACCAAATTCTTCATCTATGTTTAATGTCTTTTTCTTAGCCAAACAGTTGCAATGTTTAGAATATGTATACTTATACTCAATGTGAAGACACTAAGCTTAACCTGAATTTCTTGATCACAAAAGAAAACATTTTAAAGGGACATACCCTATAACTGATGTCAAAAAATAACCTCCAAAACATAAATAATAGAATCTTTGGACGAATTATAACTTACTCTAGTAACCTAAATCTTTCAGCTATGAATTCCCAGTTATTATCGATATAATCAGCGGTTAAAAATATACTGCAGTTCCGTAAATCATTCAATAATCTATGGAGAGTTGTTGCTGTACAATTAATGGGTGGATGCAATTTATTATAAAAAGCCTCTATATTGATTAATTGTGGTAACATGGAGCATTTTTCGCCATAGGTTCTTCTTTGAAATCTTATTTATTTATCATTTTAAGCTTATTAAACACATTATCTATGGTTCGAGAATATCTATCTGCTAGATGTAGGGAGTGCCTCTTTAAACAGAAAGCATCTCAGATTATGTTAGCTTTTTAACTCAGCTGTTTGGACTTCAACAGGTTCTTACCAACAGCCGAATATAATCATTAAGAAGGTAAATGTGACGTAAAAACCATCCGCGAAGACTGAAGGGTAGGTTGTAACTGTTCAATAAATAGATCTACTGTATTCCATTCTTAATAATTCAAGTAGCCAAAGAAAACTGTTATCCGTTGCGGAGGCGCATTTAACTAAAGTTTTGTGAAACATTATAACACGTCAAGTGAAAACAGGACAAATTTTTGCAAGAATGTTCACCTTATCATATTTTAGCTTAGTGAATTCTAACACATGGGCAAAATATCACTTGAAATTGTCTATATTACCAGGTATGCACACTCCAATAACTGGAGTGGTGTTGTTTCTGCACACACATACTCCTCTTTGACACTCGGCGTCCGTGTCTAGTTTACACGTGTCTCCATTTGACCCAGTACATAGTCCGCCTAGTGTTTCATCTGCAATAAGAATATGCTGGAAACTGAGTCTAGATGACTCTTTACTACCATTTGCATT
>JAFMSR010000005.1:53905367-53939924 GCA_022818135.1 Saxidomus purpurata | reverse complement strand
AACCTAATTTTGCAAATTTCAGTAAAGATGACAAACTTGTATTTTTGTTTTCTAGTCAGCCAATAATTAGAAATTGTGCCAACACCTGTTTAATTTATTATTCTCCAATTCGTCAGTTTTATCTTTGTAAATAATGTGTAACTTAATTCATACTATTTGTCATTTAAAAGTTTACTTACCGCAAGAACCAGTTGATAATTAGTTCTTTCTCGATCTGATCGAGAGGATATCAGATTTCTTAAACCATTTCTTAATTGCGCTATAGTGCTATTTTTCGTTTCAGTATTTTTCCTATCTTTTTTTAACTGTATTTTAGATGTACATTGGCGACTGACTCTTGCTTTTTACAATGTAAATATGTGTTGTATTGTAATGTAATTTGATATATTCACTGTGATAGTCTCTCATAATTCAGAATTGAATGGTCACGTACTAATATTTTATATGTCATGGTTTTATTGAAATGTTGTGATATTGTACATGGGTGAGACTTAAATAAAGATAAATATATAGAAATATATATAGGCAACATTTAAAATCGAAATTGGTCGCCCGTATTTAAGTATAATTATATTTTGTTTGAAAAAAAACAACTTTGTTTTTGTAACTCAGTAAGATTTTTCTTTTTAAAGTAAATGAGTAAATTAATGAATTTACTAAATATTTTCGTATGTCGTTCAACAATATTTTATTAAATTATGAAGACCCTGGACTTTCAATTTTTCATTGACACATTCGTAAAATGTCAAAAAGCCTTCACCTGATTATTGTTGTTCCATGTTCAATTTTGTATGCAAGTGCAGAAAAAATGTCTGAATCATCTTCAAAACCTTTTCTTATAAACTTCTTCAAGTTCCCCCCCTTTACTCGTTTTTTGTAGACACATATTTTGTATTTTTTTATTGCACCTTCAACCTATTCTGCTTTTATTTTTTTTATTTGAATAATGGTTTTCGAGTTATGGGTCTCTGAAGATTTTGGCGTATATCTGTATATACACATGTCTTATATTTATAACATTCAGTAAAATCTTTCCCGCGTGTCTTCTCTTATAACCCTTGCTGGATTTTCAGAAAGCATCAGTACGAAGTTAATTGTGCATATTATATTTTGGAGTCACTAGCTCAAAGATTAAGGTCATATGGTTAAGAGACTTGCGTTTTTTCATGAAAAACAATCTGCAGTGTTTTGCTTTTATGGATTTGTTTTCTGTCCGTACATGTATATGCGAGGGTGGGGAAATCCGTTAATAAAGAGGAAACGAAAAAAATATTGTTGTTTTTAAAAAGTAGACTTTTTAAAACATCCTTTTTGTCTTTGATATAAATAGTGGAAATACAATATGAGAAAGCCATTAAAAGATTTTTTCCGAAATCATTTTTTAAATATTATTTTCATCAACATAATTTTACCACAATTTATAATTTTGCCTAATTCAACTCTTTATAACTGTTACTCGTTCAATTGTAGTGATATCACTTCTGTAGCAAAAGTTTAACAAAGTTTCTTTTCAATTCGTCGTCATGATTTTAGTGCTATCACTTTGTCTATGTCCAACACGAAATTTTATAGACTGGCATCATAAGTTCATTTATTTTCTGGACATTTTACAGCACCTTCACAATTTTTCCATCCTTTGACTCTAACATTGCTAACATTGAGATTAGATGAACTATTTTGATAGAGATAAAAAGGACTTCAAGAAAAAAAACTTCTCTCAATCTAAGCTGACTTTTATAAGTCGAGCAACTTTAAAAACTTAAATAACTTTAAATAACTTAAAACTATTTTACCCCAGTGTAGTTATGTAGTGTCCGCTCTATATCTTCTAAACCCCTTGAACAATTTTCATGAAACTTGATTTAGATGTTCATCTCAACTACGCAATGTGCAGAACCCGTGAACCAACCGCCCCGGCTCAAGGCCAAGGTCACAATTAGAGATCAAAAGTCATATGACTATATTTCGTGCCCGCTCCATATCTCTTGAGCCACTTAAAGGATTTTAGAATAACTCACAGCAAATGATCACCATATTGACACGGTGTGCAGAGCGCATGTAACGACCACCTTGTTTCAAGGTCAAGGTCACTGTTACTAAAATGGAAAAATGGTTTCCGCTCAATAAGTTATGAGTGACCAATTGCAATGAAATTTGGGATGTAGGTAGCTTACATGGAGTGGTCACAAGAGTCAAGGTCAAGGTCACTGCTACTAGAATAGATTTTTCATTATGTTTTTAAAATTGTTTTAAACAAAAATTGCAACAAAAATAAATCCGCGCAGGGTGGTCGGGGGAGGGACTGGCAGTCAAGGTCAAATACTAAAAATCTTTTTTTTGGTTCTTAAATTGTTTGAAGCAGAGGTAAAAACAACCCTCTAGTTTGAATTTGTTTTAATGGATAATGAACTTAATATTTTAGAACAAATCCGGATAACTTGAATTATATCAAAATTGATTTAAAGCCTAGTGTGCTAGCAAAGTTGACTAATATCGATATTTGAAATTTAATATGATTAAACAAAGTGTGTTTGACAAATTTTCATTAAGAATTTATTAAATCCTTAAATATCATATTGATAAGAGATTTGAGCCTGATACTGTGTCAAGTATGAACAGGAGATCAATTGCTTTGAGCTGAGTTACCGATAAAACAGTTCTCCGAGATCCGCACCTGCAGCTACTGATATAATTTTTTCATTTAATAAGTATTCTAAAAATCGTTTGTGTAAGCGTATGAATTTTCGCATTCATCCATGTAAGTGGTTTGTTCTGACGTCATTCACGGAGATATTAAGATGACTAGATTTTTTTCAGCCAGAGAGAATTGCCTTACCCAGTCACTTATCGCACTTTTTGCATTGTCAACTTGTTTTCGGCCATATGTATAGACAGAAATTTTAGAATATATTTAAACATCTTTCTTGGAACAATTGTAAACGGAGGTGTTCTTTATCTAAATCGACATTTACGTCATTTATCAATGAAGCGATCACGTGATCAAGATAAATATATACAACGTCATATGTGATTTGAAGAAAAGATATATGGTTAGGTATGGGACATATTTGAGTACATATGTTTAAATGCCAAGTGGTCAATGTTTAATCACGGCTTTGGATTCGCGGCAGCATTGTTATCAACAGGCTCTGATTTGACGTGATAATTTCGTTGTATATCATACTTGTATTAAGATTGACAGAAATTCCATTTATTTGTTAACTATTTTATTCAAGATCGCTTGTAACGAAGAATGTAGCAACGAACAAGATTGTGATGGAAATGGAACATGCGTCCCAAAAGGTAAACAATCGACGTGTCCAGTCTTATAGTGGAAACACAAAAGGATTTCGAATATTTGTAATTGAAATTAAATTACTCTTTCGATGCCTTCCGATCGATTTTCATTGACTTAAACCTCTTTATATATTTTGGACGTACCGGAAAGATTTAACCGTTAGAGTTGAAACAATATTTATTATTGTATATTCGAATATCAAATGCATAGTATGTCTTTTTGTATATTTGATATTCACATTGTTTCAAGACCACACGGAGCTTAACACAACACAAAACAGGCGGCGAACCTCATCGAGGTTTATTTAAACATGTACATTCGAATGTGCAATACCTGTCTTATACTCATGTCATTATATGCTTTGGTAATTTCATGCACGTACATTTTAAACTGAACTATAATGGCAAATCACGACCAGTTGAATAATCAACGAGCGGCAAGTATCCATCTGGGTTGATTTTGACCTGTACATTTCGGCATGTACATTAAACAAATACAACAAATACAGATCAAATGCAACCCATGCATACGTTCGCATCTCTGCAATTGTAATGTTTAGGACTTATGAATAATAGGCTTAATATAATAGATAAATGCAATGTTTGTACTATTTATTTAAGTTTAAGAGCTAGTTCGGTGCTCTGACGAAGATATAACAATTGAAAATCTGAATGTCTTTACATGTGATGGATATTGGACTTTGAAATGTACAGTCAAAATCAACTCAAACGGATATTTACATCTCTGCAATTTTGATGACTAGAGCTAAAAGTAAATACATTATTGTTACTATTTTATTTGATTTAGAGTCAGTTTGGTGTTCTGAAAAGGTATGAGATAGAAATTCTGAATGCCAATGTACATTTGGAACATTCGACGGATATTTGACATTTGGATATAGAAGTTAGATAAACACTGGTTAGGTATGCACTGTGCTGTGTGCTTTGTGAAGCTCTACGTGGTCGGCAAATGCTATTGGGTTGAACAAGATGACACGTGGATTAGATAATCGAATATCAAATATTCAATATTTTTTCAACTTTACAGGTTTAAAATATATAGAAGATACGTTTCGTTCAGAGAGACAATATTTGATATATTTAGCATGTCACGTCCAGTAGCATTATACTCTTTATCTTATACTGTTGGAAATGAAAACAATACAGATGTTTCTATCTAAAAGTACAAAGATCTTGCATATTATTGCTCTTACGTCCCGCTCGAAAACGAACCTTGCTTTCAATAATAATAACAACAACAACAATAATAATAATGATAAAAAAAAATAATAATAATGATGATGATGATAATAATAATATAATAATAATAATAATAGCAATGCCTTATTTTGCACATAGAGTTTCGAAAGAGTTTCAAGAAAGCCAATAGAGCGGTAATGCAGGGCAGGCGCTGATAACAGACCAGTAGGAAATAATATCCTTATATCCCAAATATTGAATATTGCGACTCATTTTGCGATCTCGCTTTTCTTTTCATTTTTGTTCTAGTAAACTTGGAATGTGGTTATCCTGAAGTAGCTAATGGAAAACCTGCGGGAAATATGTTTTCTGTTGGCGATAGACAGGTCATTGAATGTGACGATGGCTTTAGTATTCATGGTTCTAAGTCACTAAAGTGTTTGGAAAATGGATCGTGGGATAATGTTCCAGAGTGTCGGAAAGGTAAGATAATTATATGAATTTAAATACTATTTTGATTATCTTAACATGCCAGTTCAGCATACACCTCTATTCTAAATACTTTCCGATGAAATCGAACAGGTTTTGCCTCTGCATCACAAGTAAAGTCATCAAATCCAATTCTACGAAACTCTTATTTCTCAACATTAGATATTCGGAAATACACCAACATTATTCTAATAAATGTTTGACTCTGTATTGGAATGTGAAATTACATTCAAAACAGATTTTTGCTTTAGATATTTCCGAATACTATTTTGTACGGATAACGAATGCATTAGTGCATGTGCTTTTGGGATTTCCAATCAATATAAAAATCAGCTCCAATGCATATCAAGTTTACATGCATTAAAGAGTAATGTAAATGCATTCAAATATCTTTTTAAATATATGCTAATAAAGTAAACGAGCTGGAATGTTTTCCAGCTCTGCATTATATATTGATTGACAAATTTTAGATATGATCAAAAGCTTTTCTAGTGCTGCATTATATTTCTTATTAGTTTAGAAAAATCATGCATCAATTATTGTACATTAAAGCCTCAGCTAGAAGGATTGTCAAGCTTTGCATAAGACATTAACATACATTCGTCTGAGGACTTAGCAGTACATTGACAATCAACTAGAATACATATCTGTCAGTGTACAGGACATTCAGACAAACTTTCCTAATCAATTTAAGTGTATTTCGGACTTTGCCTTTGACAGTCAACGTATGCCTAAAATCAATTCGAATACACTCCTTTTTCTAGACTTAATATCCAGAAAATATATAATATCGACACAAAAAATTTGTCGACACATATAGATTTAGAAAGAATTTGAATCTTTTTCTTCCTCTGCTTTTTCCGTCCAGACATACTGTCTTACAATATTGAATTAATTTATTGCTGCGTGTGGGTTATAAAAATACATTTTATTTAAATCAAATTCAGATAAAACATTTTAAGCATATCATTTTTACATCCACATTTAAGTTCAAACTATATCTATTTGTGCATATGACATCCATAGTTACTTCTGAAATACATCTAAACTACAGATAAAAGCGCTGCTTGTACATTTGTCTGTTGTTAGTTTTTTTTTATACTAATTTATTTTAGCTCGATTGTGAAGAAATCGTTTAGCTTATCGAGTCACTCTCGAGTCCGCTTCCTGGAAAAATCAGTACTGGTGTACATATGAGGAGGTACGGTTGTGACCTTGATAGGGCTCGAACCCGCAACTTCCGGGATGAGCGGCAGACACCTAAACCTCTACACCACCGCTCCCATTCTGTTGTTTGTCTTTATCTAAATAAAACATCATAATCTGGGTAGTGACAATTGACAAATATAGTCAGTGTGTTTTCACTGTCATGTGTTCAGCTTCGTAGTATGAACTTTTTGTCTGAATATTAAAATAGAAATTAAAAGTATGTCGTTCTGGACTATTTATATTTACACTATGTCCTGTTTTAAGATTTGAATATGTGTGAGTGTGGTTATGTGTGCATAGCTTTTCCCTGTCTCAACATAAAACAACAACCCAAGACGGTGCCGCAAATACGTTTCATTAATTTTCAAGCAGAGCTTTTTTTCAATTCCTACTTTTTGAAAAGCAATGGAGTCAATTCTTTCTAAGTATCATGTCACATTGTTTCATTTCTTATGTAATTGTATGACCTTAAAATGTGAAAATTGTCACAAATGTGTCACAAATAATTTTACCCTTCATGTAAAAATTTACAAGTGTTTTTCACATTTGTCGAAAGTTTTTACATATGGGGTAAACTTATATCCCACTTGAGTTAGGAGTTTCTTGTCGAAAGTTTTTACATATGGGGTAAACTTATATCCCACTTGAGTTAGGAGTATCTTGTCGAAAGTTTTTACATATGGGGTAAACTTATATACCACTTGAGTTAGGAGTTTCTTGTCGAAAGTTTTTACATATGGGGTAAACTTATATACCACTTGAGTTAGGAGTTTCTTGTCGAAAGTTTTTACATATGGGGTAAACTTATATACCACTTGAGTAAGGAGTTTCTTGTCGAAAGTTTTTACATATGAGGTAAAATAATTTCCCATTTGAGTCAGGTTTTTTTGGAGACAGTTTTATATAATGATTTGGAATATTTGTTAGACCATTTTCACATTTTGGGATCCTACATGTATCGCAAATGTAACAGACAGGTCAAACAATTTTTCAACACAGAATGGCTTTTGTTAATCCTAGTTCTTTGTTTTAAAATGAGCAACGAGTAATGCTCGGCTTTTGTAGAAACAGTAAACTGTATATTATGAATGGAAGGGTGAATGGACGGAAGTTAGCAAACATTTACGTGTGCATACATCTTCCATATTAATGTGAGCTAATGGTATTAAAGTTATGGTAATTAAGGATGAGCCTTTAGAACGGATGAATGTCCGTTATTCGTCAGTCGTCCACGATAGAATAAAATGATTAATTCTCACACCACTTGACTAAACAACATGTGTTGACCGCTAGGGCTTAAAATAGAAATTTGTTGAAAAACTTCTGTTAGTGTCGATAAAACAAAACTCCAGTTTTTAGGAAAATTTGTCGATTAAGGGAGGGGGCGGGTCATTGCTAAGGTGTTAGATTGTTGCACTTCCGTAAATTAATATTTGTTATATATAAAAAAAATATATAATTAAGCTGGAAAAAAGAACAATTATGTTGTAACAAAATTAGGTATAATAGAAAAACTTTAGTGCAAAAATCTTTTTACGAACAATTTTTTTTTACCAATTTTGTCATACGCGAAAATGGGGGAGGGGAAGAAGAAATATTTCTCAAAAACTCTTTAAGATGTTCACTTAATTCAAACTTTACTACGTAGGGAATTGTCAGGATATGAAAAGACAACAATAGCAAGGTCGTTGTTACAGACCTATGTCCTAATATCTCAAAGCTCGTTGAAATCTAAAAATTACACAATTTTCTCAGTTTTATTGAATTTCTTTCTTACATTCACATCAACCACAGTGTTTTAGTTTTGCATTTTAAAACAAAGGTATTGTTTATAATGTAGGAACAATATCTCAAAAACCTTGTTATTTCTTAATCATGAGTTATCAAAAATTGAGAAAAAAAAGATTTCTAGTAAAGTGGGTAGGGTAAAGATATGGAACATAAAATCTATCCAGGTGATGACAAAAATACCATTTTCCCTAATTTTCATCTGAACTAAGCATCTCGCTTTGAAGGCTTTTTAATTAAGATTAATATTTCGAAAAAGGTTCAATCATCGACCAATCATTGTTTTCCAAAAAATAACTAGCAATATGTAAGTCTCTATAAAAATAAACAGGAACAATAAAAATTCGTGTCATAACTTAAAAATTGAAAATGATCACCATCAAAATATAGAAAGGAATCAAAATATATGTATGTAATTTGTGAAAAATAATTTCACATTAAAATATTCGATGTATAATCAATTAAAAAATCGTGACATTCCAAGGTTCTTTTCGTATTGTCCAAGTATGCACAGATTAATTAACGTATTAATGTCTGACAATAAATTTGTACTAAACCCTTCAAACTTAGAAACTATACCTTAAATCCATGAGTAAAAATGTTATATGCACTATTATATGTAGGATCATGTAAAAATGATTATCACAGTGACTCTCGAAATGTGTACATATAGTATTAACTGGTATTTTGAAAAGAAATTGCATGTTTAACTATTATATTATGTGATTTGTCGTATGTGTCGGGCTTGTATGGTTAAATCAAATAAAACTTCTGCTCTGTTCTGTTCTATGACAAAATTAGAATTTGAAAACCGGATGCAAGTAAATAAATCTTTGATCTAAAATGCTACAAAGCGATCGCATTTCTCGTGCAATGTCATCGACAAATTATATCATGACGTATTTCTAACAGATTTGACTTATCGAGACAATACTCAAATCACCGTCCATAAAACGTTTTAAATCCTACGGGGAATGATAAAAAATAATGGAAACTTACTACTTGAGCAGGGACTTCAAGTGTCTAAATTCTGTAATTTTGACTATATAATATGCAGGTGAAAAGTTCTTAGAGAAATTCCTAAATGTTAATGCCTGAGTGAATAAAACATCGATGAAATAAGTTGATTAGATTGTAAAGGTATGAGATAGAAATTCTGAATGCCAATGTACATTTGGAACATTCGACGGATATTTGACATTTGGATATAGAAGTTAGATAAACACTGGTTAGGTATGCACTGTGCTGTGTGCTTTGTGAAGCTCTACGTGGTCGGTAAATGCTATTGGGTTGAACAAGATGACACGTGGATTAGATAATCGAATATCAAATATTCAATATTTTTTCAACTTTACAGGTTTAAAATATATAGAAGATACGTTTCGTTCAGAAAGACAATATTTGATATATTTAGCATGTCACGTCCAGTAGCATTATACTCTTTATCTTATACTGTTGGAAATGAAAACAATACAGATGTTTCTATCTAAAAGTACAAAGATCTTGCATATTATTGCTCTTACGTCCCGCTCGAAAACGAACCTTGCTTTCAATAATAATAACAACAACAACAATAATAATAATGATAAAAAAAATAATAATAATGATGATGATGATAATAATAATATAATAATAATAATAATAGCAATGCCTTATTTTGCACATAGAGTTTCGAAAGAGTTTCAAGAAAGCCAATAGAGCGGTAATGCAGGGCAGGCGCTGATAACAGACCAGTAGGAAATAATATCCTTATATCCCAAATATTGAATATTGCGACTCATTTTGCGATCTCGCTTTTCTTTTCATTTTTGTTCTAGTAAACTTGGAATGTGGTTATCCTGAAGTAGCTAATGGAAAACCTGCGGGAAATATGTTTTCTGTTGGCGATAGACAGGTCATTGAATGTGACGATGGCTTTAGTATTCATGGTTCTAAGTCACTAAAGTGTTTGGAAAATGGATCGTGGGATAATGTTCCAGAGTGTCGGAAAGGTAAGATAATTATATGAATTTAAATACTATTTTGATTATCTTAACATGCCAGTTCAGCATACACCTCTATTCTAAATACTTTCCGATGAAATCGAACAGGTTTTGCCTCTGCATCACAAGTAAAGTCATCAAATCCAATTCTACGAAACTCTTATTTCTCAACATTAGATATTCGGAAATACACCAACATTATTCTAATAAATGTTTGACTCTGTATTGGAATGTGAAATTACATTCAAAACAGATTTTTGCTTTAGATATTTCCGAATACTATTTTGTACGGATAACGAATGCATTAGTGCATGTGCTTTTGGGATTTCCAATCAATATAAAAATCAGCTCCAATGCATATCAAGTTTACATGCATTAAAGAGTAATGTAAATGCATTCAAATATCTTTTTAAATATATGCTAATAAAGTAAACGAGCTGGAATGTTTTCCAGCTCTGCATTATATATTGATTGACAAATTTTAGATATGATCAAAAGCTTTTCTAGTGCTGCATTATATTTCTTATTAGTTTAGAAAAATCATGCATCAATTATTGTACATTAAAGCCTCAGCTAGAAGGATTGTCAAGCTTTGCATAAGACATTAACATACATTCGTCTGAGGACTTAGCAGTACATTGACAATCAACTAGAATACATATCTGTCAGTGTACAGGACATTCAGACAAACTTTCCTAATCAATTTAAGTGTATTTCGGACTTTGCCTTTGACAGTCAACGTATGCCTAAAATCAATTCGAATACACTCCTTTTTCTAGACTTAATATCCAGAAAATATATAATATCGACACAAAAAATTTGTCGACACATATAGATTTAGAAAGAATTTGAATCTTTTTCTTCCTCTGCTTTTTCCGTCCAGACATACTGTCTTACAATATTGAATTAATTTATTGCTGCGTGTGGGTTATAAAAATACATTTTATTTAAATCAAATTCAGATAAAACATTTTAAGCATATCATTTTTACATCCACATTTAAGTTCAAACTATATCTATTTGTGCATATGACATCCATAGTTACTTCTGAAATACATCTAAACTACAGATAAAAGCGCTGCTTGTACATTTGTCTGTTGTTAGTTTTTTTTTATACTAATTTATTTTAGCTCGATTGTGAAGAAATCGTTTAGCTTATCGAGTCACTCTCGAGTCCGCTTCCTGGAAAAATCAGTACTGGTGTACATATGAGGAGGTACGGTTGTGACCTTGATAGGGCTCGAACCCGCAACTTCCGGGATGAGCGGCAGACACCTAAACCTCTACACCACCGCTCCCATTCTGTTGTTTGTCTTTATCTAAATAAAACATCATAATCTGGGTAGTGACAATTGACAAATATAGTCAGTGTGTTTTCACTGTCATGTGTTCAGCTTCGTAGTATGAACTTTTTGTCTGAATATTAAAATAGAAATTAAAAGTATGTCGTTCTGGACTATTTATATTTACACTATGTCCTGTTTTAAGATTTGAATATGTGTGAGTGTGGTTATGTGTGCATAGCTTTTCCCTGTCTCAACATAAAACAACAACCCAAGACGGTGCCGCAAATACGTTTCATTAATTTTCAAGCAGAGCTTTTTTTCAATTCCTACTTTTTGAAAAGCAATGGAGTCAATTCTTTCTAAGTATCATGTCACATTGTTTCATTTCTTATGTAATTGTATGACCTTAAAATGTGAAAATTGTCACAAATGTGTCACAAATAATTTTACCCTTCATGTAAAAATTTACAAGTGTTTTTCACATTTGTCGAAAGTTTTTACATATGGGGTAAACTTATATCCCACTTGAGTTAGGAGTTTCTTGTCGAAAGTTTTTACATATGGGGTAAACTTATATCCCACTTGAGTTAGGAGTATCTTGTCGAAAGTTTTTACATATGGGGTAAACTTATATACCACTTGAGTTAGGAGTTTCTTGTCGAAAGTTTTTACATATGGGGTAAACTTATATACCACTTGAGTTAGGAGTTTCTTGTCGAAAGTTTTTACATATGGGGTAAACTTATATACCACTTGAGTAAGGAGTTTCTTGTCGAAAGTTTTTACATATGAGGTAAAATAATTTCCCATTTGAGTCAGGTTTTTTTGGAGACAGTTTTATATAATGATTTGGAATATTTGTTAGACCATTTTCACATTTTGGGATCCTACATGTATCGCAAATGTAACAGACAGGTCAAACAATTTTTCAACACAGAATGGCTTTTGTTAATCCTAGTTCTTTGTTTTAAAATGAGCAACGAGTAATGCTCGGCTTTTGTAGAAACAGTAAACTGTATATTATGAATGGAAGGGTGAATGGACGGAAGTTAGCAAACATTTACGTGTGCATACATCTTCCATATTAATGTGAGCTAATGGTATTAAAGTTATGGTAATTAAGGATGAGCCTTTAGAACGGATGAATGTCCGTTATTCGTCAGTCGTCCACGATAGAATAAAATGATTAATTCTCACACCACTTGACTAAACAACATGTGTTGACCGCTAGGGCTTAAAATAGAAATTTGTTGAAAAACTTCTGTTAGTGTCGATAAAACAAAACTCCAGTTTTTAGGAAAATTTGTCGATTAAGGAGGGGGGGCGGGTCATTGCTAAGGTGTTAGATTGTTGCACTTCCGTAAATTAATATTTGTTATATATAAAAAAATATATAATTAAGCTGGAAAAAAGAACAATTATGTTGTAACAAAATTAGGTATAATAGAAAAACTTTAGTGCAAAAATCTTTTTACGAACAATTTTTTTTTACCAATTTTGTCATACGCGAAAATGGGGGAGGGGAAGAAGAAATATTTCTCAAAAACTCTTTAAGATGTTCACTTAATTCAAACTTTACTACGTAGGGAATTGTCAGGATATGAAAAGACAACAATAGCAAGGTCGTTGTTACAGACCTATGTCCTAATATCTCAAAGCTCGTTGAAATCTAAAAATTACACAATTTTCTCAGTTTTATTGAATTTCTTTCTTACATTCACATCAACCACAGTGTTTTAGTTTTGCATTTTAAAACAAAGGTATTGTTTATAATGTAGGAACAATATCTCAAAAACCTTGTTATTTCTTAATCATGAGTTATCAAAAATTGAGAGAAAAAAAAGATTTCTAGTAAAGTGGGTAGGGTAAAGATATGGAACATAAAATCTATCCAGGTGATGACAAAAATACCATTTTCCCTAATTTTCATCTGAACTAAGCATCTCGCTTTGAAGGCTTTTTAATTAAGATTAATATTTCGAAAAAGGTTCAATCATCGACCAATCATTGTTTTCCAAAAAATAACTAGCAATATGTAAGTCTCTATAAAAATAAACAGGAACAATAAAAATTCGTGTCATAACTTAAAAATTGAAAATGATCACCATCAAAATATAGAAAGGAATCAAAATATATGTATGTAATTTGTGAAAAATAATTTCACATTAAAATATTCGATGTATAATCAATTAAAAAATCGTGACATTCCAAGGTTCTTTTCGTATTGTCCAAGTATGCACAGATTAATTAACGTATTAATGTCTGACAATAAATTTGTACTAAACCCTTCAAACTTAGAAACTATACCTTAAATCCATGAGTAAAAATGTTATATGCACTATTATATGTAGGATCATGTAAAAATGATTATCACAGTGACTCTCGAAATGTGTACATATAGTATTAACTGGTATTTTGAAAAGAAATTGCATGTTTAACTATTATATTATGTGATTTGTCGTATGTGTCGGGCTTGTATGGTTAAATCAAATAAAACTTCTGCTCTGTTCTGTTCTATGACAAAATTAGAATTTGAAAACCGGATGCAAGTAAATAAATCTTTGATCTAAAATGCTACAAAGCGATCGCATTTCTCGTGCAATGTCATCGACAAATTATATCATGACGTATTTCTAACAGATTTGACTTATCGAGACAATACTCAAATCACCGTCCATAAAACGTTTTAAATCCTACGGGGAATGATAAAAAATAATGGAAACTTACTACTTGAGCAGGGACTTCAAGTGTCTAAATTCTGTAATTTTGACTATATAATATGCAGGTGAAAAGTTCTTAGAGAAATTCCTAAATGTTAATGCCTGAGTGAATAAAACATCGATGAAATAAGTTGATTAGATTGTAAAGGTATGAGATAGAAATTCTGAATGCCAATGTACATTTGGAACATTCGACGGATATTTGACATTTGGATATAGAAGTTAGATAAACACTGGTTAGGTATGCACTGTGCTGTGTGCTTTGTGAAGCTCTACGTGGTCGGTAAATGCTATTGGGTTGAACAAGATGACACGTGGATTAGATTCGAATATCAAATATTCAATATTTTTTCAACTTTACAGGTTTAAAATATATAGAAGATACGTTTCGTTCAGAAAGACAATATTTGATATATTTAGCATGTCACGTCCAGTAGCATTATACTCTTTATCTTATACTGTTGGAAATGAAAACAATACAGATGTTTCTATCTAAAAGTACAAAGATCTTGCATATTATTGCTCTTACGTCCCGCTCGAAAACGAACCTTGCTTTCAATAATAATAACAACAACAACAATAATAATAATGATAAAAAAAATAATAATAATGATGATGATGATAATAATAATATAATAATAATAGCAATGCCTTATTTTGCACATAGAGTTTCGAAAGAGTTTCAAGAAAGCCAATAGAGCGGTAATGCAGGGCAGGCGCTGATAACAGACCAGTAGGAAATAATATCCTTATATCCCAAATATTGAATATTGCGACTCATTTTGCGATCTCGCTTTTCTTTTCATTTTTGTTCTAGTAAACTTGGAATGTGGTTATCCTGAAGTAGCTAATGGAAAACCTGCGGGAAATATGTTTTCTGTTGGCGATAGACAGGTCATTGAATGTGACGATGGCTTTAGTATTCATGGTTCTAAGTCACTAAAGTGTTTGGAAAATGGATCGTGGGATAATGTTCCAGAGTGTCGGAAAGGTAAGATAATTATATGAATTTAAATACTATTTTGATTATCTTAACATGCCAGTTCAGCATACACCTCTATTCTAAATACTTTCCGATGAAATCGAACAGGTTTTGCCTCTGCATCACAAGTAAAGTCATCAAATCCAATTCTATGAAACTCTTATTTCTCAACATTAGATATTCGGAAATACACTAACATTATTCTAATAAATGTTTGACTCTGTATTGAAATGTGAAATTACATTCAAAACAGATTTTTGCTTTAGATATTTCCGAATACTATTTTGTACGGATAACGAATGCATTAGTGCATGTGCTTTTGGGATTTCCAATCAATATAAAAATCAGCTCGAATGCATATCAAGTTTACATGCATTAAAGAGTAATGTAAATGCATTCAAATATCTTTTCAAATATATGCTAATAAAGTAAACGAGCTGGAATGTTTTCCAGCTCTGCATTATATATTGATTGACAAATTTTAGATATGATCAAAAGCTTTTCTAGTGCTGCATTATATTTCTTATTAGTTTAGAAAAATCATGCATCAATTATTGTACATTAAAGCCTCGGCTAGAAGGCATGTCAAGGTTTGCATAAGACATTAACATACATTCGTCTGAGGACTTAGCAAATACATTGACAATCAGCTAGAATACATATCTGTCAGAGTACAGGACATTCAGAAAAACTATCAAAATCAAGTGTATTTCGGATTTTGCCTTGGACAGTCAACTTATGCCTAAAATCAATCCGACTACATTCCTGAAAATATTTACATGTAATATCGACACAAAAGGTTTGGTTTGTCGACATAATATATTTAGAAAGAATTTGAATCTTTTTCTTGCTATGCCTTGGTCATCCAGATTATTCTCTCTTACAATATTTAGTTTATTTCTTGCTGCGTGTGGGTTATAAAATATTTTTAATTTAAATTAAATTCAGATTAAACATTTTAGCTCATTATTTGCCACTTTTAAGTACATCCGCAGTTTAGTTCAAACCATATATACATTTTTTTTGTAACTGTGCACTTGACATCCATATGTACTTCTGAAATACATTTAAACAACAGATAAAAGCGCTGGTTGTACATTTTCTCATTTTTATTTTTTTTTCACCACAAGCGGAATGTAATTCCTCTCTTTACATGATATATACTTTAGTGCGTTCAAGGCAAATTCTAAATATAGTCTGTTGTTCATCTTTATCTAAATAAAAACATCATAATCTGGGTAATGACAATTAGCAAATATAGTTAGTGTGTCTGCACTGTCTTGTGTTCAGCTTCCTATTATAAACTTTTTGTTTGAATATTAAAATAAAGAGAAATGTTAGCCTTCCAAAATAATTCGTTCTGGACTATTTATATTAACACTATGCCCTGTTATAAGATTTTGAAGATGACCTTCAAATGTGAAAATTGTCACAAATGTGTCACAAATTATTTACCCTACATGTAAAGATTTACAACTGTTTTTCACATTTGTTGAAAGTTTCTACATATTTATGGGGTAAACTTTTTTATAATTTGAGTTAGGGGTTTCTTGTCGAAGTTTCTACATAAGAGGTAAAATAATTTCCCGTTAGAGTCAGGGGTTTCTTTTCTTGACGAACACTCATTCGACTCCTCTGTCGCAACGCCAAATAAGTTAAACATAATTCACATGAGCGTTGAAAAATTATTTCTGAAAGAGTTTGTGTGAATCCGACGCTTACGTCGTTTACAAATCATACATTACAGCCATCATAAAATATATCACATCGTACAAACATAATCAGCTCAAGTATAAACTTGATTTTGAACTGCTTTAATATCGCATTGGTTTAAACTTTTAGAATGCAAATTCTGTGTATGCATGAATCTGTACAGTTTTATTCGTATTTAATATAGTAAATTATTTTGGCTCTTTCTTTGTCAACATATGCTGCGCAACTTTTTGTAAAGTGTTCCTGTCTGGATTTAGTTCCGGTCCTAACTGAATAACGTACACGTAGTGATATCCTACTTTCATATTTGTTTGATAAACTAAAACGTTTCGGACACTGCTGATACCTGTGTTGTGGAAGGTCAAAGTTATTTTTCAGCAATCTTTATTTTTCATTTTAACAATTGGCAACAGTATTGAAATCTTGTGAGGATGTACGCAGCTACATATTTAGCTATAACACAACAAGTAAGCAAACAAACAAAACAGGTAAATACGTTATAATTACCACATGAATGTCTGCTTACATTTAATAAAAACATTCGTCCAGTTGCCATTGTGTTTGTTCGTCTGGTCGATGTAACATTAATTAAAATACCAGTGACAGAAAGTACTAAATGATTCATATTACTACTAGTTTAAGCATTTTAAACAAATTTACAACCGTCTCTCAATTGTTATAAATTATTAAATCGAAAGCTTTTTGTTTGTGATAGCTGTTTTCTAGTCTAAGGTTTAAATACCCAGTTCACTCACAGAGGATTCTTAATAAACAGACAGTATAATTATGTACAGCAATCACAATCAAAGAAAATTTCATACGCATATACTACCATGTAATAAACTTATCCCTTTATCCTTAAGATATGGAATACGATATTACCACATCGTATCACAAATATTTATTTCTTCTACGTAATGTTTACCTAGAAATATTCAATACTTATTGAGCATAGTATCTTAAATTTACAATCCAAACATGACTCATGATGTTGTCGCCATAAACAAAGAGTAGGAAAATTGTTTCATGCCAAAAACAACGCAGGAACCAATTTGCCGTCAAGATGACGTCATATTGTGTCGCATGATGTTACATAAATATCCGCGTAGAAAATAATGCTTTGCATTTATTCACCCTGTAATATCTTGTCATGTTAGAATCGATATAACATATTTTTCAGCGTTGGTATCTACACTATATGTCTATTGGACGTTCTCATGCGCAGTTAAAAACCACTCAGGCCTCCGGCCTTTGTGGTTAATTAATACGCATCATAACTCCAAATAATTGTTTATTAGACAATGAACACCACTGGCACGGATATTATTTCATAAATATACAACTTTAACGTTATTCTATAAATTAAATAAATATTAAACATATTGAATAACAGGGTTGGCTCCAGGCTTCATAAACCACTATAGAGTAACATTGCCTTACGTTATGCGCTAGCTGCATAAATTCCTCACACGATGCTTGCGGATTGAGAATCAGTTACGTTCACGGCAACGCATTGAGTCGACGATTCAGTTTATAATGTTAACTCTGCAATTACATTTGCTCGTGCATGACCGTTTTTCTGTCATAGTTAATCATTCTTATTCGTAATATTTGTTTGCAGAATACTACATATCTGACCTCAATAACACCGATGTCATGTCCTTCCAAAATTCATCCGGGTCATATGCCATTTCAAATTTGAATATCTAGCCAGCGCGACATACGACATTCTACATTCAAAAATTGAATATCTAGCCATTCAAAATCTTAAAAACTGCTACAGTTTGAATGTCAAGCCAGCGTGTCATACGACATTTACTTTGAATGACGTGCCAGCGCGACATTCGACATTCGACATTCATAATTTGATTAAAAACTTCTTTAAAAAATTAAAAACTTCTTTAAAAAATGTTGAGTAGATAGCATGTATATTCTAGTCGAAGACAACTAATATGGTATATCACATGTTGTCATCTTTTCGTTTTTGGAAAAGCCTTTTATTCGTACTTAAGACATAAACTATAATGATATTTAATATAATTATACTTGCAAATGAAAGCGTAACTAACAACTGATTTAGTTCCTAAAAAACAGGACACCTGCAGTTCCTGGTGAGAATTTCAGTGATTTTTAGACTGTTAAATGCCTACATAAGCCCGGTTGCATTAAATTATATTCAAATTTGCAAGATAAACATATACATGTGTTAGGTATTGTTTGATGCAGAAACTTTTATTTAGTAACGATAAATTTTATTAAGACATTTTGTATCAGCAACGAAAAGCAGATGAGCTTATCTTTAGATTATCTTGCACTCAGTAACAGCATTAAAATTATTTTGGCATGATACCATTGGACTGTATAGAAAGACATGCAACTTGAAAAATAAATTTGTAATTCACCCCAACAGTGTTCCGCTCTACAGTGATCACTTCGTATTAATAATATATTTTATTATTTGTTCTACGTAATGTTTACCTGGATTCGGTTCTTATCGATCTGAGCATAGCATTTTAAATTTACAAATATACAGTTTTAACTTCAATTTATAAAACAAATGAATATTCAACATATTATAAAACAGGGTTTGCCCCAGGCTCCCTTAACTACTATGAAGAAACATTACCTTACTTTCGGCTAGCTGCATAAATTCCTCACACAATCCTTGCGGATTGAGCACCAATAACGTTCAAGGCAACGCATTAAGTCGACACTTTAGTTTGCAATCGCATTTACTCGTGTATGACCGTTTTCTCTGACATAGTCAGTTAATTATTTTTATTCTTAGTATTTGTTTGCAGAATGCTCCTTATATGACTTCAATAACGCCGATGTCACACCCTTCCAAAATGCATCCGGGTCATATGCCGTTGTAAACTGTAACGCAAATTACATATCTAATGGAACAACAGATACAGCAAATGTGGTAACGGAAGAAACAGTGACATGTGGCAATAATGGAAAGTGGATTCCTAACATTGATTGCATTGATTCAAAGAGTAAGTTTCAGAAACGGTTGTCATATGTACTTTGACTTTGCCTGGGTATCTTGTGTCTTTTTCTTTTCTCGTGAGTTTTTATTTTGTCTTTGACCACTCATGTGCCACCTCTGTCGCAGTGTCAAATAATATTCACATGAGCGCTACTAAAATGACTTCTTGAAAACTTTTCGTGAATCCGACGCTAAAGTCGTTTAACAAAATCAAACGTTACGGCCATCATTAAATAAATCCCATCGTACAAACCTCATCAGCTCAAGTATACGTACATGGAATGAACAGTGATATTAAACTGCTTTCAGACCTATACAATATCGCTTTGAAGAAACCAACAACTCAGAGCTCGGATTACAAAGTTTATGGATCAGACAGAGGAACAGATGGTAGATGGGACCCTGATTTCTCTTCAGGAAAGTCTTGTACACACACGAGCGAAAGCGGCGGGGAAGCAGCATGGTGGGAAGTGGATTTGCTACAAATATATGCAATTCGTAGAGTAAAGATATTAAACCGAACCGGAGGTAATTTTTCCTGACATGAAAAATATGCATTTGAAAATAAAGATGAGTTTCCTAACATGAGTTTCCTCACTATCGCTCTATTGTGTCAGTAATCGGAAAAATTCTGATTGATCTAGTTTTCATTTTAAGGTCACTAGATATTTCTGAATACTGAATTGTATTGTCATTTCTCATATTCACGAAGAATGATTGAACATTATGTGACAGTATATCACAATAGATGACTTAAATCATTATAGTTAAAGTCAAGTCCAATACATTTTACTCACATTTCATGATTACATGAAAAAATTAGGTCAAGGTTGTAACAATATGTTTTACAGAGTCAGCTGTTGAAAATTACTAACTTGTATATTCACATAATTTAACACGTTAATACTCGCTTATATTGTCAGCCCATGTACAGTAACTGTAATATATATGAAAAGGTCATCAAACTTTCACTGACCTTACAGGTATTCTCTTTAAATCATGCTTCTTTCACCGCGGACGATTGATTTAGTTATTCCTAGGAAATTTCATAAATAGGCATGTGATAAAAGATGAATCACCTAAACCATATTTAGGTCGGTATTAAAACTAGTGGAAAAGATTTCCGACCACAACGACACACATTTTAGTATCAAAGACAGGGGTTAGGACGTATATCACATACATATGTGCTTATAGAGGAAACACATGTAGGCAATGTGTCATGGCAGTGTTTTCGTGTCAAAAATTGAAGGTTGAAATTAATTATGAAGAAGTATGCAGTACATGTATAACGTTATGAAGGGAAACTGATCTAGCAGTCGATATTTCTTCTGCGTGTTCTTGTTCTAAACAAAACCAGCTGCACTAGACCGAACTAAATAACAAGGTACTGGTCGTAAGTATTAAAGCTTTAATACTGGATTATCTGCCTACATTTTCAATAATAATTTCCACCTTCAGTTTTTGACTCCAAATGCATCGTATTAATTCCTTCTTTTCTACTTTTTAAGGTACATGTATAGGCCGCATAGCTGTTTGCTCGTTCAACTGCACCCATTTAATGTTAAAGCATAATTTATTTCAAAACAAAATTGAAAGAGCAAAGTCATCTATTTTAATGTTGTTCTCACCGGACCTTTTTAGATGGTCATTGAATCCTGATCCTGACAGTTGCTGTACAACTCCAATTGCGTCAATGCTGTTTTATCTTTCTGATGCACTTAACAATCTATTGTTTCCATATGTTATTATTTTATTTAGAAAAACACACATGTATTGTCATATTATTACCCCTGATATCTTTCCTGTTATATTCATTTCCGAACTTTGTTGAACATTGAACAAAAATGTATACCAAACTTTGTTGAACAGAGATCTAAAACGTATACCAAATTTTTGTGAACAGTGAAAGAAAACGTATACCAAATTTTGACAAACAGAGAAAAGAAAATGTATACAGCTTCTTAATTCTTAATTTACAGCAACAATTCTCGTATTTTACATTAGGTTTCTCATATGACAAAAAAAAAACACTATTACAAATGTATGTTAATATATTTTAAGCAACCATCATTGTTTAGGCCTACTTGACCTCGTACAGACTGGTTAAATTTTACCTGGAAACCCCTCCGAGCTTATCACTCACAATATAACCAATTCAAATGGTCAATACTAAGGCCGAAGGTTACTATTTCCAAATGCAAAATAAGATTTTGCTATAGAAAGGGTCGTAACTCAATGTCCGTTTTGCCTATTTTCTATAAAATTAGCAGTCTGACTGCATCCATCCCAGTAGCCCCGCTAAGAAGAAACTGTTAGTTATAACAGTAATAACGATTATTCTAAATACATGTATAGTTTTTATATGATTACAAGTATAACGACTAAACTATGTATTATAATAATTATTATTGCATTAAAAATATCTCAGTGTTATAACTATTACAACAATAATATGATTCGTCATAACAAGACATGTCCGTACGCTTTGTTTTTAATTTTCAGATTATGTTGCTAAAAGATTTGAAAATGTAACCGCCACAATTGGTAATTCCTCAAACCCAACAGGTGTTTGCGGTGCAATGTACGTTGGTCCAGCCAAGTCTGAAGAGATGGTAGAATTCATATGCACAATTCAGGGACGATACGTTCGATTAAGCAAACCTAATCCTGATGGTTCAAAAAGCCTTGCAGTATGCGAAGTTGGGGTTTATGAAAATTGACATTTATCTTGTTTTGAAGTCATATTGAAAGAAGATATTTCTGTTGGGGACATCTTAACAAGTTTTGAAACGTGACACAGCGGTTGTTCAAGTTGACTAAAACGATACTGCAAAGAAAGAAGGCCCAGCAAAATATTACAAACTCGTAAATCTGCACTTATATTGATACACTGTAGACAAAATAGGTGGACAGGTATTAACATTTATTTATACATCTGTACTGGCGTTTGCAATCACCAGGGCCTAACAGTCTTTTGCGAATGCACAATGATGTACAGGATATTTGTCTACGTTTTGTTTGTTTTGCTAGTTTTCATAATTTCGGACATAAATTTTAGTTACCCACCTATGTGAATGGCCGCTTGGTGTGATTGATTGTTTGTGTTATGAATAAAACTACCATAATATCATCAAACAACTTGTCTTGGATAGTGCCGTAAGCGTTGGCACCCAAGGGAGACCGATGAATAATCAAACAAATTGAATATATAATTGTCGTGAAATCATATTCACTCACTCGAATATGTGACACGCTAGATAGTAGTGGTGTCGGCAAAGGACAAACACTACATGTATATGTTTCACCTTGCAGTAATTGGTTCACGTATTACTTGATATTGAAATATGCAATCGATTCCACGATAATAGTTTTGTTAACTAATGGCACCCAATAATCCGTTACCATTTCAATAATAAAAGTTGAAAGTTTTTTGCAGCTTTAAATATACTGCATTTTAATGTCGTAGGTTCAATATGAGTGAACTGTTTTGAGAACTACACAAGAAAGGAAGAACACGCTTTCCACATTGATCCACCCGTATACTGTGTCATTATTATAGCGATGAAACAAATGCGTTCTACTCAACGTAAAACAAAATTAATCGAATATAATATAATTAATTGACTCTAATGGTAAAAGGCATAAGTAATATCATATTGCATGTAATTCCACTGATGCATGGTCATTTGGAACATAACTTGTCACAGACCAAACACAAATACTGTAACTAAGTTGATTATTAATTATTACAGTGTTGAAATGTAATTGTAGTAAATTGTTTGCAAATGTTAAGGTCTTGGCATTTAGAACAGTCATTTGAACTTTAATTAGTTATTCCATCAGGATCAATATTTGTATCCGCACCGTTTGGTATTCTCCCGGAGATAAAACAGTACGCTAGTAGTCTATACACATGCGCATCGGCATGCTTTTTAAATCTAGCTGAACTTAGCCGGTTTTCCGTGAATGCAGGTAAGTAACAGATGGAGCACACATGAGAATAGCATGCCAATAGCTAATCAACAACAATCTTTAAAAAAAATGTTTAGAGTATAGAGAAGAGAATGATAGCTTGATTTTATAGTAAACATTCCTGTCAAGTTTTATCTTTTTGCAGTAAGAAGGCTCAAAATGTCACACGCTGATAAAGATCTGTACCCTGACCGGGACACGAACCGAACACCTTTCAATTACGCAGATCACAGAGCGAATGCTCTCCCGACTGAGCTAACCGGCCATTTACATATTTCCTCCGCAATCGTGATTAAATCCGTACCGTGACATGTACATCAGGAAAACAAACTTAATCCTTGTGTTTGCTTATCAGAAATGTTACTCGAAATATTGACCTTTATTCACTGGCCGAGAAAGTATAAATACTCTACACTCATAACTAACATTAGTTATAATATTATGTTGATATATATGAACTATGTACGCACAAATATTATAAAACCATTCATTTAAGACTGAAAACGCAAGAACATTTTATTGACCTTTTTCATACGATATTATCCAATTAAACGGTGTCTTAAAGATTTTTTTTCAATCCGAAAATTGTTATACATTCTACATTTAATTGGCTGTTTAAATGTTACTAACTTCCGGTCAAAAGCGAACTTAATACGGCTGCGCCGAAAATCCAAGACCTATTCATTCTAAATATCAACCTGACTCCTGATGAAAAACCAATATCTGTTTAATCTATTGTGCCAATAATACATAACGACAAATAGTGTTACACAATCTGGCAATCCATTTTACAGGCCTTGAGCTTACATTGGATAACATGAAAGTTACTCGTTTAATGTACCAGGTTTTTACCATATGTTTATTCAACGGAAATACACGAAGCGACAGATATATATGACACCTATTAATTCACAAGAGTATATAACTGGTTTAAGGTTTCATCATATATTTTTAGGTTGAACAATTAATGTTTACTTACAGATAAAGTTTGTTTTCATATATTGCAATAAACATTTCATTCAAATAACTATAACCCAACTGGAAAACAAGTGTTCTTCAATTGATCATTTGATAGTAAGGGAATAGCGTTGAGTTGCGTCCTTATTACTGCACCACACCATATTTATACATGTACAGGCATTCCAAAGACATGATTAGTTGTTCACTACTGTTGCACATTGTTAATGTTAAAAGGGTTGTTTAATTTTCTAAACATGTTTAGAATTTGACATGAATATACATGTATTCAAGTTTCGTTTTAGGCATTGAGGTCAGAATGATGCACACGTTCTACTGAACTCTTTAAAATTGTTTTAAAGTGGCACTCTCTACATTTAGCGGATTATAATCTCAAACTGCATATTAATAATGTGTTCAGTGAACGTTAAATGATAAATAAATACAATTTTAAAGAATAACATACATCGAAAAATGCCTCATTTTAGCACAAATAATCAACATAGAAACCTTCTGTAAAAAATAGCTATCCACCCATTAACTGTACAGCAACGACTTTACATACATTATTGAATGTTTTATGTTACTGCAACATATTTTTAAAGCCGATTTTACCGATCATGACTGAAATGTATAGATTATACTTTTAGAAATATTTTATTCTTAAGTTTATAAGATTTTATCACCAGCTTTAGGGAGTGACTCTTTCAGCACGCGTCTTTAAATGTGTCACATGTAGCCAATATGGGCGAAACATCCATTTGTCTAAAGAGTTTGTTTTAATCTTTAAATATTATTACTTTGCATTTCATATTTTGGATTTTACTGTAATTGTTTTTTGATTCGTAGTACTATCAGTATCTTTACGATTAAAAAAAGGATGATATTTAGTGTTGTTTATTGCTGAACATTTGTCCTGCAAGATTATTTGCGATACGGAATCATCATTTTGGGTAATGAGCAGCACAACAGATCATAGGCAGCCTTCACTACTGCTTGTCTCCCTATTGGCAGCCTTCACTACTGCTTGTCTTGCCCACTGGCAGCCTTCACTACTGCTTGCCTTCCCCACTGGCAGCTTCCACTACCGTTTGCCTCCGCTACTGGCAGCCTTCACTACTGTTTTCCTTCCCGACTGGCAGCCTACACTACTCCTTCACTCCCCTACTGACAGCCTTCACTACTGCTTTTCTCCCCCATTGGCAGCCTTCACTCCTGCTTGTCTTCCCCACTGACAGCCTTCACAAGTGATTGGGTTCCCACTGGCAGCCTTCACTACTGTTTGCCTTCCCCACTGGCAGCCTACACTACTGCTTGCCTTCCCCACTGGCAGCCTTCAGCACTGCTTCTTTTCCCCACTAACAGCCTTCACTTCTGATTGTCTTCCCCACTGACAGCCTTCATTACTGCTTGCCTTCCCCACTGGCAGCCTTCGCTACTGCTTGCCTTCCTCACTGACAGCCTTCACTACTGCTTGCCGTCCTCACTGGCAGCCTTCAGGACTGCTTGCAATCCCCACTGGCAGCCTTCACTACTGCTTGCCTTCCCCACTGGCAGCCTTCACTGTTGCTTGTCTCCTCCACTGGCAGCCTTCACTACTGCTTGTCTCCCCACTGGCAGCCTTCACTACTGCTTGTCTCTCCACTGGCAGCCTTCACTACTGCTTGCCGTCCCCACTGGCAGCCATCACTATTGCTTACCTTCCCCACTGGCAGCCTTTACGACTGTTTGCCTTCCCCACTTGCAGCATTCACCACTGCTTGTCTTCCCAACTGATAGCCTTCACTACTGCTTGCCTACCCCACTGACAGCCTTCATAACTGCTGATCTCCCTACTGGCAGCCTTCACTATTGCTTGCCTTCCCCACTGGCAGCCTTCACTGTTGCTTGTCTCCTCTACTGGCAGCCTTCACTCCTGCTTGTCTCCCCCACTGGCAGCCCTCACTACTGCTTGTCTCCCCACTGGCAACTTTCACTACTGCTTGCCTTCCCTATTGGCAGCCTACACTATTGCTTACCTTCCACACTGGCAGCCTTTTCCACTGTTTGCCTTGCCCACTGGCAGCCTTCTCCACTGCTTGTCTTCCCCACTGGCAGCCTTCACTACTGCTTGCCTTCCCCACTGGTAGCCTTCACTACTGCTTGTCTCCCTACTGGCAGCCTTCACTACTGCATGCCTTTCCCACTGGCAGCCTTCACTACTGCTTGCCTTCTCTACTGGCAGCCTTCACTGTTACTTGCCTTCCCCACTGGCAGCCTTCACTACTGTTTGCCTTCCCGACTGGGAGCCTTCACTACTCTTTCACTCCCCTTCTGGCAGCCTCCACTTCTGCTTTCCTCCCCCACTGGCAGCCTTCACTACTGCTTGTCTTCCCCACTCGCAGCCTTTACAAGTGATTGGGGTCCCACTGGCAGCCTTCACTACTGTTTGCCTTCCCCATTGGCAGCCTTCACTACTGCTTGCCTTCCCAACTGGCAGCCTTCACCACTGCTTCTCTTCCCTACTGACAGCCTTCACTTCTGCTTGTCTTCCCCACTGGCAGCCTTCACTACTGCTTGATTTCCTCACTGGCAGCATTCGCAACTGCTTGCCTTCCCAACTGAAAGCCTTCACTATTGCTTGCCTTCCCCACTTGCAGCCTTCACTACATCTTTCCTTCCCAACTGACAGCCTTCACTACTGCTTCCCTACCCCACTGGCAGCCTTCACTATTGCTTGCGTTCTCAACTGGCAGCCTTCACTATTGCTTGCATTCTCAACTGGCGGCCTTCACTACTGCTTGCCTTCCCCACTGGCAGCTTTCACTACTGCTTGTCGCCCCCACTGGTAGCCTTCACTACTGCTTGTCTCCCGACTGGCAACTTTCAGTACAGCTTGCCTTCGCCACTGGCAGCCTTCACTATTGCTTACCTTCTCCACTGGCAGCCTTTACCACTGTTGGCCTTCCCCACTGGCAGCATTCACCACTGCTTGTCTTCCCCATTGACAGCATTCACTACTGCTTGGCTTCCCCACTGCCAGCCTTCACTACTGCTGGTCTCCCTACTGGCAGCTTTCACTACTGCTTTCCTTCCTCACTGACAGCCTTCACTATTGCTTGTCTCCTCCACTGGCAGCCTTCACCACTGCTTTTCTCACCCCACTGGCAGCCTTCACTACTGCTTATCTCCCCACTGGCAACATTCACTTCTGCTTTCCTCCCCCACTGGCAGCCTTCACTATTGCTTGTCTTCCCCACTGGCAGCCTTTACAAGTGATTGAGGTCCCACTGGCAGCCTACACTACTGTTTACCTTCCCCATTGGCGGCCTTCACTACTGCTTGGCTTCCCATCTGGCAGCCTTCACCACTGCTTCTTTACCCCACTGACAGCCTTCACTTCTGTTTGTCTTCCCCACTGGCAGCCTTCACTACTGCTTGATTTCCCCACTGGCAGCATTCGCAACTGCTTGCCTTCCCAACTGAAAGCCTTCACTACTGCTTGCTAACCCCACTTGAAGCCTTCACTACATCTTTCCTTCCCAACTGACAGCCTTCACTACTGCTTGCCTACCCCACTGGCAGCCTTTACTATTGCTTGCGTTCTCAACTGGCAGCCTTCACTACTGCTTGCCTCCTCAACTGGCGGCCTTCACTACTGCTTGCCTTCCCCATCGATAGCCTTCACTACTGCTTGTCTCCCCCACTGGTAGCCTTCACTACTGCTTGTCTCCCGACTGGCAACTTTCACTACTGCTTGCCTTCCCCACTGGCAGCCTTCACTATTGCTTATCTTCCCCACTGGCAGCCTTTACCACTGTTAGCCTTCCCTATGGGCAGCATTCACCACTGCTTGTATTCCCCACTGGCAGCCTTCATTACTGCTTGCCTTCCCTACTGACAGCCTTCATTACTGCTTGCCTTCCCCACCGGCAGCCTTAAATATTGCTTGTTTCCTCCACTGGCAGTCTTCACTACTGCTTGTCCCCCCACTGGCAGTCTTCACTACTGTTGGCCTTCCCCACTGGCAGCATTCACCACTGTTTGTATTCCCCACTGGCAGCCTTCACTACTGCTTGCCTTCCCTACTGGCAGCCTTCACTACTGCTTGCCTTCCCCACTGACAGCCTTCAATATTGCTTGTGTCCTCCACTGGCAGTCTTCACTACTGCTTGTCCCCCCACTGGCAGTCTTCACTACTGCTTGCCTTCCCCACTGGAAACTTTCACTACTGCTTGCTTTCCACACTGGCAGCTTTCACAATTGCTTGTCTTCCCCACTGACAGCCTTCACTACTGCTTGCCTTCCCCACTTGCAGCCTTCACTACTGCTGGTCTCCCTACTGGCAGCGTTCACTACTACTTGCCTTCCCCACTGGCAGCCTTCACTACTGCATGCGTTTCCCACTGGCAGACTTCACTACTGCTTGCCTTCCCTACTGGCAGCCT
This sequence comes from Saxidomus purpurata, assembly GCA_022818135.1. Classification (NCBI taxonomy): domain Eukaryota; kingdom Metazoa; phylum Mollusca; class Bivalvia; order Venerida; family Veneridae; genus Saxidomus; species Saxidomus purpurata. The sequence goes on along the minus strand of JAFMSR010000005.1, from coordinate 53,910,907 downwards.
TCACTACTGCTTGCCTTCCCCACTAACAGCCTTCACTACTGCTTGCCTTCCCCACTGGCAGCCTTCACTACTGCTTACCGTCCCCACTGGCAGCCTTTACTATTGCTTACCTTTCCCGCTGGCAGCCTTTACCACTGTTTGCCTTCACCACTGGCAGCATTCACCACTGCTTGTCTTCCCCATTGACAGCATTCACTACTGCTTGGCTTCCCCACTGGCAGCCTTCACTATTGCTTGTCCCCTCCACTGGCAGCCTCACTGCTGCTCGTCTCACCCCACTGGCAGCCTTCACTACTGCTTATGTCCCCACTGGCAACTTTCACTACTGCTTGCTTTCCCAACTGGCAGCCTTCACTATTGCTTACCTTTCCCACTTGCAGCCTTTACTACTGTTTGCCTTGCCCACTTGCAGCCTTCACCACTGCTTGTCTTCCCCACTGACAGCCTTCACTACTGCTTGCCTTCCCCACTGGCAGCCTTCACTACTGCTTGCCTTCCCCACTGGCAGCCTTCACTACTGCATGCGTTTTCCACTGGCAGCCTTCACTACTGCTTGCCTTCCCTACTGGCAGCCTTCACTACTGCTTGCCTTTCCCACTAATAGCCTTCACTACTGCTTGCCTTCCCCACCGGCAGCCTTCACTACTGCTTACCTTCCCCACTGGCAGCCTTTACTATTGCTTACCTTCCCCGCTGGCAGCCTTTACCACTGTTTGCCTTCACCACTGGCAGCATTCACCACTGCTTGTCTTCCCCATTGACAGTGTAGCGAACCAGTATGTTATGAATAAAAGGGCTTGCTACAAAGGGTCCGCCTGGTCCCGGCTTTTTGGTTACTCTGTTTCATAATTTATATTCACAACAAAGTACAACGGAGGCTGTTTATTTCTATTATTTAATTGTAACTTTATTCAAATATAACTCAACATACAAGGACATAAAATATATAAATCTATTAGTAGCTAGAATTATACCAAATCATAGCTGTGCACCCTTAGAGAATTATAGTCTAATCGTTTATCAGTGAAACTATTTCTTTAACACACTCGGGAAAGTGGATTATAAAATATACAAGTCCCGTAAATCACTCCTCGTTAACACACGTTTATTTAACCCACTTAGCCGATTTAATTAATATTAGCGAAGTTTAGCAACTTAGATATTTAGAATACACCACACTTCAATCATTACGGCACTTTAACACCATCGCAGAATTGAATCACACTTTATGAACTTAACACATATTCATCCGTCTCGCGATAACCACACACTAAGATTATAAACTAAGAACCAACCAACATGTTGGAAACTTTTACCTACTTCATAAATAAATACTGGAGATGGCCGGGTGTTTTGTCTACTTTACTTTATTTATGAACAACTTTAAACACTTAAGACTTTTCTTACCTCTTCTTGTGACATTTTTTAATATTTGGAAAGGTTTAAGTTTATTTTTGTTTAGGAACAACCAAAGACTAAAATTATATTGGAGAGCTTCACATACGCTCCGGTGTCTCAGTAGTACACCATCTGAATTTCGCGCGCATGACGTTTATATATGAACTAATGACGTCACTAAAGTAGACACGCGATATAAACAAATATGGCTGCCCAAACGCGGAAGTAAGATAATTCTAACACTTCCAAGATGAATTTCGTCCATACAAGGAATATCTATGATAGATTCACGCTATGAATGGCAAGATATCACATTCTTGTACACAATAAATGTAAGTTTTATAACAATCCATGAGGGAATAAGTTATAATTAGCTAACAACTAACGAAATATTTAGTCATAAAATCGTTGTCAAAATTACTCTGAAAATGTGAAATTCTAGCGGGTGCACAGCTTATATTTTAGAACAATAATTCATAAACCCTGAAAAATAATGTCATGATAGCATAGTTACACATGAATAAACAGTGATGCAATAAATAGTTCGTGCCAAGAGACCTCTATATTAAATATCATATGTAAGGACAAAATAACGAGTAAAGCATGAGTAAATGTGAAAATACAAGCATATAAAAAGGATCAAATGACAGACTGGATCGTTACATTGCCCCCTACTAAGATGGTTTGGTCTCCAAAACATCCAATATTTACAACAGTATGAAAATATATCTAGACACGTACTTGCAAAATAACAATGTTTCAAAGTAACAAATGAACTTTTATCAATTTTAAAAGTTAATAATTTAAAGAAAAATTTACATAAGAGTAATTAAGTACTTACAAGTGTCACCCATAGTCGAGAATAAAATTATTCCATATTCTACCATGTAGTACTTTTCACCTTAAAATTTTGTTGCAGCACCTTAACATAGAGAAATGAAATATGCTCTTTTTCACCTTAAGCATTTACTGAAGTGTATACTTTCCTACCTTCAACATTACAATATGTTCCTCAATTTTTACTACGTGTTTTATAGAAAAGCATTATAAATAAGAGACAGTAATAAAAAGAAACATTCAACAACAACTTTTTAAATGCTTAACAGTACAAACATTTAAAGATATACATTTACAGTTAAATTCTACAAATGGTAACTTATGTTAAACTTACTTGCCTAACACGCTATGAATATTTCTACTCGGCATCGATTGTCATAATAGCACAATTTTTTTTTTTTTTTTTTTTTTTTTAAACAACTTTACTATTGTTAAATAACTGTCTAGTACCTAGTATTCAAACGTTTATTGTCCAAGTTTGTAAGCTGTAAAGGGAAGATTTGCACTAACAACACTGCACTGTTCTATTTTACTGATGATTGCCACCATTAGATCATTCAACCTGTAGAATTCAGCCTCATAATACAACTCATATAGGTACCGCAGATCATGGGGTAATGTTCTGAGGTCACATTTTCCACTCCGGAGGAAATTCAATATAAATCTGAAATGGGAAGGATCCCTGTCAATAAAATAGTTGTTGCCATGATGAGGCTTTACACCACCGTCGGCAACGACATCAGCCAACAAGGATGGTACCTTTGATAGTGTCACCTTGGATGTTTCGAATCTTTGTCCTCCTATGTTAAGGATTATTCTTTCATTTTGAACTCGTTGTAAAGTTGGTACATCAGGATACGTTTCAAACACAACGGTATTCCCACCACCAACAACTCCACCACAACTTCTAACCTGCTCACTGTCAGTCCCAGAACTTTCACATTGCATTACACTATCACTAGCATTATCATTTCCTTTACTTCCTTTTTGACTTGTGCATCCATCAATAACTGCTTTCTTTTTCCCAACTTTGTCACCTTTATCACTTTCTTTCACATTCTCACACATTTTGTTTTCTTTTTCGATTTTCTCATTTGATCCTTCAATTCTTCCATTAACATTTTTTTTAACAGCATCACTTGACTCACACTTCTCCGATTTGTCATCTTTATCACTTTTCTTCACTTTCTCGTTTGATTCTTCAGTTCTTACATCAACACTTTTACCAACAACATTACTTGACTCACACTTCTCCGTTTTGTCACCTTTATCACTTTTCTCCACTTTTTCACACTTTTTGTTTTCTTTTTCATTTTTCTCGTTCGATTCTTCAATTCTTATATCAACACTCTTGCCAACAGCATCACTTGACTCACACTTCTCCGTTTTATCACCTTTATCACTTTCCTTCACTTTCTCACACTTTTTGTGGCTTTCATGTTTCTTGGCTGTGCTTCTTTCCTCGTCACACTCCTTTTCCTCAATAACACTAGCCTTTACCTTCTTGAGATTTGTCTCTATAAGGGTACTCTGGCTAGAGATAGCTTCTGTTTTATTTAATTTTACTTTCTTTGCATCTTGCGGACGACATGAGCTATTTCCCTTAACTGGTAGTGTATTACTTTTCTGCTTTTCCTCCGATTTACTACGGGCTTTATCTTTAGAAGTATCTTTTTGGGTTGAGGGTGACTCTTTCTTTGATGTTCTACTTGTTTCTGGTTTAGATTTCTTGGATTTACTTTTGCATTCTGTTTCGCTTTCACTCTCACTTTCACTTTTCTCCGAGCTTTTAGCATTCCTCCAATCTCTTTTTCTTCTTTTTATTCCTAGAATGGAACTTTGTTTACTCTCTTGATCAACTTCTTTTCCTTTTTCACTGGCACTAACACTGCTTCCTTCACTAGTTGTACTACTGTCACTGTCACTTTCCGAACTACTTTCACTCTCACTGCTTTCACTATCACTGCTAGAACTGGCCAATTTATCATTATTCCCCTTTTCCTTCTCACTTGCTATCTTTACACTTTCACCGTCGTCTATGTAATCCAGTTCATTCTCGCTTGATTCCACTTCTTCATAGAAAGGCTTAATTCTGACTATTCTTGTTGGTGTTACATGGGGTGTCACGGGTCTTTCCAAATTTTCAAAGAGTTCATCAGCCGAATTTAACACATCCATTCCACATGAAACGTTGGTGGGGCCATATTCATTTCTCAACTTCCTTATGTGAGCCAAATAATTAGGTTCAACTGGTTTGATAATGTGGGTCATTTCTTTTTCTTTCCAGCTTCTGATCCGGTCATATGCATTATCTCTATTTCCATTACGATCCATTAGTTCAAAATCACTGGTTCTTATATTGGTGCAGGGTTTGTGTTTGTACGACCTTCTGCTGAATAACTTCCTACATTTTAGACATTGGAATTGAAAACCACTATGTTGCTCCTGAGCATGTCTACTTGCCAGGTGGTACTTTGGAAAAGTGACATTCTGGCACACCACACATAAATACTGCAGAAGAAAAAAATATAACATTGGTATTTTGGAAAACACTTTACATTTGACTAGAAAGGATAATCATAACATGGACAAGCCGTACGCAATATACACACATATAAATAGTTTAAATTTATATTGTAACAGCTTGAAACAAGGTTATATAGAATGCCTCATACCACATATTGGTCATCACAAATAGGACATAACTTATAGATCGGTTTATTTACTAACTAGGAGGCACTGTAGAATACCATGAATCCTTGTCACCTTTATACGGTTTTAGCCTGTCGTGATGAACTACCTTAGGTTTTGAGCGACTTGTTTCTTGAATTTGAAACAATACGTCATTAATCTGTTTCAGAACAACGAATGGACCGGTCCATTTTCGTGTAAGTTTTGAACTATGACCCGACTTAATGCTAGGTTTATATAACCACACCATTGTACCTTCGCCGTAAACGTTTGTATTTATCTTGTGGTCATACACGCGTTTTTGAGAATCGCTCGCGACAGACAAATGTTTTCTAGCGAATTCGTGAGCTTTTTCAAGTTTTTCGTCAAGATCAACCACAAAGTCGGTATATGACTTATCTGATTCATCTTCCGGTTTCCCAATGGCAATATCGATTGGGAGGGTCATTTCTCTTCCGAACATTAATAAACTTGGTGAAAAACCAGTACTTTCTTGCACCGATGCATTATATGCCAGTATAACTAAAGGTAAATATTTGTCCCAATCTCGTTGATTATTGGAGACATACTTCGACAACATAGCTTGAATAGTCCTCATGGTTCTCTCTGCGAGC
>JAFMSR010000005.1:53874187-53904867 GCA_022818135.1 Saxidomus purpurata | reverse complement strand
GAGGCATAACTCAGTATCTGGCAGTTCATTTGTTTTGTAAAACCTGCTACTACTATATAGCAGACAAGGCTAATTCACCTGTTTGAACTATGGAGCTGAGAAGGCTAATTTCATACTTTTTCGATAACTCAAGGATTTGGCTGGTTATCGAACTTGGACTAGATGTTATGCCAACACACATTTTCAGCAAGTTTGGCGAAGATCGGGTGAAAACTGTTCAACTTAGAGAGTGGACAATGTGAATTTGGCCAATCAATTTTGTATAAATCAAGGGCCATATTTCAAAAGTGCCTAAGTCGATTTGGCTGGTTATCAAACTTGGCCTAGATATCATGCCAACAATAATTTTCAGCAAGTTTGGTGAAGATCGGATGAAAACTGTTTGACTTAGAGGGCGGATAAGGTGAATTTGGTCAATTTTGCTTAAATCAAGCGCCATAATCCACAAGTGCGTGTGTCGATTTAGCTGGTTATCGAACTTGGCCAAGTATAAAAGTATAGAAATGAATATATAAGACGTACGAACAACCTGACTCACAGACCGTGCGACAAGTTTACAAACGCCTCAAAAATTGGTTTGAGTCTACATGGTCCATGAAAACAATAGATTGCTTTATTGACTTAAGTATGCTGATGCAAAGACTATGTTACCAAAAAGGAATGCATATCCCGTCGAGCGATGCCGGAGGAACCTGGCCCCAATTTCACGAAAATACTTAAGTAAATACTTAGTAACATGCTTAACTTATTTCAACACTTATAAGCCCCTTGCATGTATACTCATTTAAAGAAAAAAACTTTTTCAGAATCGTATTTATCCATTTATCACAATTATATATACACTTGTTAGTATTTGTGCAGAAAATGTTGTTTTTAGCAAGTAATTTATACTAAGTAAATTCTTAAGATTCTTGAAATTCTTAACTTGTACTCAAATGAATTTTTGCTCAATCTGACTTGGATTTAGTATTATATAATATTTTTGTTCTTTCAACATGTTAATTTCATTAAAAAATATACTATTGTTTAAAATGACGACCAGAAACATTATTATTTTTAGTGACATTTAGACTTCAACATAACTTACTCGGCTAAACAATTACTTAAGTATTTTCGTGAAATCGGGGCCAGGACTTAAAACTCCGACATTGTATTTGTTTCACCAGAAAGCTGACAAGAATAGCATAGGAATAAAAAATGTTATTATGAAAATACGAACACAGCCTAGTCTCAGTTTAAGAAAGAAAAACAGATTATTTGTTTTTGTTAAATGACTTACACAGAAAATGTTGAAAAGATCAACCATTTAATTACAACTTTTAATACATGTATATATTTTGGTATTATTTTTTTATGAATTATACTTACTGTTTCAACAACAATGTCATTGCGTTTGATATATAAGCATTCACCAGAGTTTTCCAGATCACCGTTTTCAGATACCAAGTCGCACAGTTTGAACTTTCTCTTGTAATTAAGACCTTCACATTTCGGCCTAACAACGCACTGATGGATGCACTCGCTTACTGATACCCTCAGTAAAGATATGAGCTTAGTGTTGACAGATGATACCATACAAGTCATTTTCCCAGTAACTTTATATTTTATATTTGTACCGCTAAACTCTAAATTTAAGCAACATATTGGTGCAAAAACTGACACAAAAATCACACTTAAAAGAGACAGCATTTTCTTCCAAGATATTTTCCAGATATTTTCGTGTGCAACCATAGTTTAAAATATAGTCTCTCTGTCCATTGCTTTGCCCATGTGACTTACTCAAATTTGTAATAGAAAATACTACAATAAGTTAATACTATTACGACTGAACACTAAAAAAGTTTATAGTTCATTTAGTTAAACTCTAAATGGCTATGCTTTAGTGCTTTGGCAGTTGATGGTACGCTGCGGAAAGGATTATTTTTAGCATAAGCCAATAATTTAAGCGGACGCTTCTTGTCAACGATGGCAATCAATAGGTTTCACATTAATATTCAGCAGGATGAAATATGGATTATTAGCTACCTACAGGCTGTTTTACTAATATCAACCTAAAAGAAGGCGTGTGTAAATCGTCTCATGTGTGAAAAATATTGAGTCTATGATCCGTACTGAATTATTGATATATATCGACATAACATGAATATAGAACTGCAATGCAGAACCATGTAGCTAATTAGTTCTTATCATTAAAAAGGTACCTAATAGACATTTCCGCTCTAAATTCAAAGCATAACATGACAAAACAATAAAGGAGAAAGTTTATAAATAAGCCCAGGGCTTTCTACTCAATATGTTATGCTGTTTTCAAGTGTTTTGTAATAGTACATACATGTATGTCTTATATGTGATTTATCTAAAGAAATACTGTTTAAACCAAAGCAACAATAACCTGTATAACATTTGAACAAAAAAGTTTTTGTGAACGATATTTTGCTATACAGATACTATACTCTACTCGAATTTGATATGGTATAAATGCTATCTGCACTCATTTACGTCATTTTCGTTGCAAATAGCGACGTACTTTGCCAAATTTCTATAAATTCTTACATAAGACAGTTTGGATAAGTTGATAGCGACGTCATGTTATGATAACATAATTTAGACACTGCTATTATTGAAAACAGCGGAAACAACCATCTACGACTTTGTTATATTGAAATTAAATCTTAACTCCATACAGAGTGAGAAATAACTAAGCGGTTAGAATAGAAAACTGTAATTTGTAATTTCTCAAATCCCACGGAGTGTAGTATGTTATCTTTTATTTACTTGTATAGGGGGGGGGGGGGGGGGGGGGAAAGGGGTGAAGGGAATTTATGGTCAGTCTGCAGTAAACTATAATCTTGCATTCAGAAATCTTGTTTACTTTGTTTGCCACTCGATATATGTTCAAGACAGTACTAAATGATAACTTACAGTGTTTCACGATAAGGATTTCATTCATTTCTAATTGATATCCTAGCGATGGCTTCAGAAAATCCCATGTTAGCAAACTGAAGAACTATCTGTTAACTAACAAAACTATCTGTTATTCTCCGTGTTATTTCGAAGGAAAATAAGTTGTTTTTTTTTTTTTTTTTATTTTAAAAAAAAAATTTTCCCCAGGACCCGGCCCGAACCCATGTCATTGGGTGTGATAGTTCAACACTTAACGCCCTGCGCTACAGAGGTATATACTATAATAATATGCTATATTGTGTTTGGTGTATAGTGATCACTAAATGATAATCGAAACCTGTTTTACAGACCGGTTTTGTCAGTTCAAATAAAAGTAAAATACTAATTACAGCTAGCGGAGATGAACCCTACACGTTTTTTTAATCACTGGATGCGCATTGTGATTTCCCATGAATGTTATTAAAAGACAAACATTTATACAATGAATGCTCATGTATAATACATTTAACATTAATTCATTTCATACACTACAATGCATTATTACATCTCTAGTATACCATTAATGATTAAGTTTATTAAGTTTAGAGAATAAAATGTAGACAAGTTCCTTTCAATATTTTCATAGCTGCTATGTTTCACAATAACATTACCTTTACATGCTGTAACTAAATATGCAATGCATCAAATAAATCTGTATTTCACAACGTAAAGCTTCACACATTATGGTGACAGTGGTCTAGTTTTACTTTTTACAATAATGATGCCACAAACATACAAGAATTGCAGTCGGTTGTTCATGTATGTACATTTTTTATAATTCTTTAGTTCTTTTACCAATTCTTTAACAATACATGTATACAAGGAATCGATCCACCCAAAGCGAATTACTCATTTTTGCATGTGTCCTGGTGTTGTGATGTATAGCAGATATACCAGAAGTATTACACTTCCACATTTCAGTATTGCCTTGGTGTTGTGTACCGTAGTCTGCTGTTTTGTTTCCTTTGGTTAAGGCTTGTGTTTATCAACTATAAATATTATCCCCCGCAAAAGACACAGGGGCATTGCTTTGGCATTTTCTGTCTGTCCCTCAGTCCGTCCGTCCGTCCGTCCGGAGTCATAACTAATCAATCAAATTAAACTTAAATAAATACATAACAGCATAATGCCGGGGCACATGTGCAACTTTCGTCAAGATTGGCTTAGTATCACTAACGTCATAGTCCTTTAAATGTTGTTTTGTCTACATTAAATATGAAAACACTATTTCTCTACAACCTGTTATCCACAACTAATTTGTAATTTGCTTAAATAGTTAAATTTTAATGACTTTTAACATTTCTGTAATATTCTATAGAAACTTAAGTAATTTGTTTTCTGAGACTTATAGTCCTGATTTAATTTAACTGCATGGCTGTAAGATGCAGAAAAAAAAGTTTAACCTCTCAGAGATGAGGCCCCAATGGGCTGGTGAAATCTTAAAAATGATTTTTGCTGAAAAGGCGCGGCACAAGTAATAAATTTGTATTATGTAACAACGAAATATTTTGAAGTGGACTTTTTCAGAAATTATGGGGATGTAGTGCTTTTCTTCCATAATTATTCCATATATAAACTGAATAATTATTGTTGTCTGAACATGAACTACTGATTCAATTAAACGTAGAACAAACAGGTTCTTTGTGACTGTAACTTGAAGAAAACAATATCTCCTTGGACATGTAGCCCCAGTTGGTGGAGAACTTTAAAAAGTATTTCTTTCAGAAACAGACATATCAATACACTTTCCAGTTGTTCTTTTTCAGTTATTTGTTTCATTTGGCGGGGGATTGAAATTTACTGAATTTGCTTGTTGTTAATCTATTTTTCCATGTTTTTGACATGGAATTAATCTGAGCGACTTAGTATGTGGTATTCGTTTTCAGTAGAAGGCTTCTTGACACTTTCCTTACATTTGACTGTAAAATTCCTTTTTGATATTACAGCTTAAAATTTAATTGAGTACCCTACCCATTGCCCAATGCTTTAATATTCATTTGTTTATATTGTTTTTGTTGCGTGCATTTCTATACTGTATATATTTAACAATTGTTTTAATGAACGCGTACATGTTTATCAGCTAAAGAAATCGCAAACCAATAATAGCATTTGTAAAATTAGTAGCATTTGAACAATTAGCAATCAATTTAAACTTTTTTAATACTACAGTAGCACGTCAACACATGTAACAAACGATTAACAAACCTTAAGCCTTTGATCCACCCCCCCCCCCCCTTTTTTTTCTATGCAATCTTTTTTCGGTTTGTACTACAATGGTCTTTCATAAAGCGTTACGAGTTTTGGAAAACACATTAGCCTTTGGTCGCCGTCAAAACGATCGAAATCATTTACACACGTACATATACACGCCCAGAATAACGTACACATGCATAATATTTCATTTCTGAACAAAAACATGAGTAAATTGATATTCACGAATCAATCTACTAACAAAATAAAAAATTAATTCCAGGAAAGAGAAACATTTTGCACTGTTTAAGATTGACTTCCGTTTACAATTGTCACAATTTGAGAATCTGGAACTTTCAGGGCGATTGCTCTACCGACCTATCGCTGATACATTTTTTCTCGAATTCCGTACCGTGACATACGCCCATGTGAAACTGGATTTATGTCCTCAAATCTCAGGATTCAAGCATAAAACACTAAGAAATTAACATTAAAAGTTTCGTTAGACTGACCAAGCAATTCTGTTAAAGACCCATGTTGAGCGAGTTCGTAAAATTAACTCGAACCCAAAAGGCGAATACTCTACTCTGAGCTTACTCGGCCGCTGGCACATTTTGTTGACAGTTGTTAAGAAGTATACCTTAGCACGAATTTTAGAAAAGGTCAAAGGCAGTATAAGTATTTTAAAACATCTGTCATCTCTTGTATTCAACGCACTTTCAAACAAGAGCTGTCACAAGTAAGTGACGAATGTCCCAAAAGTGTTTTTTCGACGCCGTCTACAATATTCACCTTCAATATGTGAACCCTGCACTTGTATTCGAAACTTCATCTCTATGTGCTGAACATTAACCTCAATATATTTTAAAATCCTTTGATGTATAACAGATTAAGCTACAGTCTGAACCGACAACAATGTTAACAGACAGACGGTCAGACAGAGCAAATACATGCTTCACATTTCCATTATGCCAATAAAATAACTTTCTGTTGTCGTATGAAGTAAAATGTGGATGAGCACAATGCGCGAGGAGTGATCTTTAGCATATAATTAGCTCAAAATACCTACATTCTTCATGCAATACAGCTAGAGTTGGTTAATGTTGTATACATTTTAACTAAAAAATATATTGAATAAAGTATATCCTTTACCGATCCTTTAAAACAGGTATTGAGGGCAGTTTGTCGCAAAACTCATCGTTCAAGACCCGCCAAATAATGTACTGGTATATATGTTGCAAATCCACTTTCCACCATAATTCTGGCTCAACGTATGGTATTGTAGAAATCAGGGCCACATATAATATCTGGTTCTCTAGCTGACAAAACCGCAACGTAGATCGAGCTCTGAGATGTGGCTTTATTCCAGGCGACTTTGTGGTCTTTGTTATCGATTGCATGACACTGATCGTCACGTATTATATTACTTCATGAATTTGACATGAACGTAGAGCACGTTACACGCTGATGTTTATTTGATTCATTTGCATCACAGATTGTTTTATAAATTACTAGTACAAAACTTCAGTAAGGCTGTCATTTCATCAGCCTTTTTTGCTTTTGAATTTATGATATAATTTATGCATGAGTAAATGCAAAATGGTTTCGAATTGCTTATAATTACAACTTGAAATCTGAATCAGCGTGATAGAAAAATATAATCTATTATTTATCTTTTGAAATCCGAGACTTACAAATTAACTAAACAATTAAAGTGTAAAGTTCGATTACAGACCTGGAAATTATAGGTATATCTAAGAGCCAAATGTTACAAAGCTTTTTTTTCTCAGAATATTGATCTACTAGATAAATGATTTTGCGAACAAATAGCTCAGCTCTGATCTAACAGGCAAACGGAGATTTCACACATCCTCTGTGTTACAAATTAAATTGCATCAAGGAATGATTCAATGCTGCAGTTTTGAGGACTGCTCACCGACCAGAGTCCGTCTTATCTTGAACGTTGTACGTCGTACGTCCGTTAATCATTTCCTTCAAACGACGAACCCTCTGAAACCACTGGCCCAATGTTGATCAAACTTGACAGGGATGTTCATTGCATGAAACTCTATCAAAGCTGTTCGATTAATTATATTCAATGCCAATGCCTACTTGTCATAGAAACAAAAAGAATAAACCTGAAAAAGCTTATCAAAAACCTGAAGGGACAGTGCTTAGATATTTGGTATGAAGCATTGCCTAGCGGACCTCTACACATATTTCAATAGACTTATACAGCAAACAAAATTTTTAAAATCTTTCTCTATGATACTACAAGGTCTAAGGCTAAGCTACATGTATAAAGCATGTAGCATTGCATAATTGACCGTTACCAAGATTTTCCAAATGATGACCCAGAGTCAAAATTGACCCCGCCCAGGGAGTCACTTGATTTAACATGGGTTCATTTAGGAAAAACTTTTAAATAATCTTCTTCTCTGAAATCACACGTCCCAAATCTTAGATATTTAGGATGAAGCATTGAATAGAAGATCGTTTAAATCATCAATGACCTCCGGGTTAAAGTTGACTCAGCCCGGGGGTTGAACACTTGATTTACATACGATAAAATTGGATAGCTTCTGTGAAGCCACATGGCCTAGAGCTTATTCAAATTATGACACCCGGTTCAAAATTGACCCCACCCGGGGGTACCTGATTTTATATAGATTTCTATAGAACTCTTTCAAAATCTTCTTCTGTGAAACCAAACGGCCTCGAGTTTAGATATTTGGCATTTAGCATCGTACAGTTGACCTCTAACCAAACTTAACTAAACTACAAATGTAGTTTAATGGTGTAATCCGCTGCTGGTACCGAACATTTGTATTTTTGCACATTTCGATTTATTTATGAAACATACCCCTATTACTTGACCGAACTTTCTACTGTAAACGCCAAACATCGGATTTCTGTTCTCGTCACAAATGTGTTGCAGCACAAGCAGTCGTCGATTAGCAAACATTGTGTGTGTAGAAGATTATTGGTGATTAATGACATTTTTGTGAAGTTGCAGATATGATCAAATTTGTTTACTCTGCATCCCAAAATGTGACATACAATGTAAAATTATACCATAAATAAATTTATATTCATCCACTTTGGCCAAACGAGTCAAAATGAAAAATTGTTCTAAGGTTTGGATAGTATTATTCTAACTATTTGATAACCTATCGTGTGGTATTAACTATGTTGTGATTTTTTTGGAAGTTTAAGCGGAAAACGAATTTGATAAAATACTGTCAACGGCCTCATAATAAAACTAGATACAATGTATCTCAGTGTCATAACGAGCATCTGCTTGTAGCCTGTGATTGTGATTCCAACAAAGACTGTTAAGGCAGTCAAAAAGACCACTGCATTTACTATCCACTTGTCATTGCCTGTATTTATAATTATACTAACGTTTTCAATAATCATGTAAGCAGTTACCAGACTTATACGCCAGACCAAGCCAGACCAACATGTCCAGAAAACAAGTCACAAACATTAACATTTCTTAGGTAACTACACATTTAGGCGTTAAAACACACTGATAGGTACATTCGTTTACTGGTACACATTTTAGAGTCCCAGGTGACACTATGCGAGTAAGGCTAAGGTTAATTGTAAACAACATGCCGGAATAACAGATAAAAAATAATCATGAAAAGAATGATACTAACGTTTCTATTTAGCTACAGACCGATGTTTTTTTGAAGTTCAGACGTATTTTAGACATCAAATTTTTTTAGTGTACTTGACACGTTTTATATATTATTTCTAGATCAGTAAACGTAACTCGGGTTTAGAAAATAAATTTGTTAACAATTACTTTGAAAGCGTCATTGTTTTCATGTTCATAATTACACTTTATTTTGTTTTTATCAGATTCAGTTCGAAAATTCAAAGGTAAACTAACAGCTTAGTGTCTATTGTGAAAACGCAAAAGCTTGTGTGACATTAGCAAGCATGTTCGAAGTAAGGTTAAATGTTAATTGTTCTTGTCTTCCTTTGCTTACTTCAGTATGTGCCAAATAAAATTGATCAGTGGTCAGAATACCAAATATTTCCCTAAAAGGCAGTAAGGAATGTTACTATACATTTACGCATGTTTAGGGTCACGAAACTGGAAGTCACTGGTGAGGTGGCAATGATCAATTTATCACCGTATCGGTAGTAGTGGAAAAAATCGTTTACAATACTGAAAAACTTGCGTCAGTGGAAAACAGTTGCCAATTTTTGGGTACGTCTTTCCCAGACAAATAACACTAGACTGAATAAAAGTTTTGCAATATGGGCTGATTTAAAGTCATTGCATTGTAAAAACTGGTTTCATTTTGTGAAGAAATAATTTTTGGAATTTGACTTGGTTTTCGATCATGACTTGTCTGTGCCTTTACACAAACAGTCATTCGTTGACAATGTTGCAGAACTGGTTATGAACTTGTTTCTGTCCAATTGGTCTGCCTCAATAAACAATGTTATAGGTACTTCTGGTCAGGGTCGAAATAAGCTTCGAACCTACCGTACTTTTAAGCAAGAGTATAAAACCGAGGAATATCGCAAGTTAATTTTGCCTCCTAAACACAGATCAGCATTTTGTAAATTTAGATGGTCGCTCCTATACGTATCGAAACTGGAAGATTTGAAAACCTGAGGTTAGAGGATCGTGTATGCCCTTTTTGTAACATAGTTGAGGATGAATTAAATGCTTTGTTAGATTGTGCTGTTTATTGTGATATAAGAGCAGAATTATTAGCTAAGGCGATAGTAGTTGAGCCGAATATTTCAAATTTCAGTAAGACTGACCAGCTCAGTTTCCTGTTTTCTACTCAGTCATTAATTATACTCTGTGCCCAAACCTGTTTTAATATTCTTAAACGTCGTAGTTTTTATCTTTGTAAATGATATATTACTCTATTCGTATATACTCTCTTTAGACACTTCAATTTACACAAGAACTGTTTTATGTAGATACAGTCGACTCTCAAAAACTCGAACACCCTCGGGGAAGCAAAATTTTCGGTAGTTCGAACTTTCCGGAGTGAGCATGTCGGCCATATTGGAGATGGTACTAAAGACCGTTCTGTAAGAACGCCGTTCTGTCTAGAGTGAAGTGTACTAAAACCTGTGTAGGAACGTACTCGATTACTGAGTTTTAAGTGAAAGTTCTTTTATGTAAATCTTTGATGCCGGTTTCTACTCGTTGACGATGTGGAGGTTACCTGCTGGACTTAACCTTTTCAAATGAAATTAATTTTCCCCGAATTCGCCGACCTGGCTATTCCCCCATTACTGGGACCTTCACCAGGTTGCTCGACGTTAGAACTTTGTACACTATGTTCTGACATAATTGTGTGGTTGACATTGAAAAATCTAGATTTTATATAGCTTTATTGAATATGAAACAAGTAACTCATTTTATGACAGGCGAAGGATTGCCACAAACATAATCATAAGTGTTAGCACGCGCGGCAAACAAATACACATATCCTCGATTATTACCATGTGACGTCATTTACTCAATCACGCTGGCAACTGCTCAATTTTCACGAGGTTTGAAAAACATGCGGCCGGCTGATTGATCAATTAACGAACGACACTGTTCGAACTTTCCGGAGTTATTCACACTATTTTATTAATGAGCGGACATTAATATCAGTTCGAAAGTTCCGATTATCCGGGTTCCAATTAACCGTAGTAAAACATATTGAATTTAGAAGGAAAAAAATCGGGACCCGAAAATGTGTTCGAATAATCGGGGGTGTTCCAATTATCCGGGTTCGAACTTTTGAGAGTCGACTGTATATGTCTCGTGTCTTAGATTGACTGTACTTTGTCGTCTTTTAGTAAAGTTTAGGTAATCATTGCTAATCAGTTCATCCTTGATCTGATCTAGGCTGATATTTGATTTTTAAGGCATTTCTTTTTCATGCGCAGTAGTGCAGTTTTCCTTTTCAGTTTTTTACCTGCAACCTTTTATGGCATATATTTTAGGCTTGAATTAGCGATGGTTATCTAACTTTTACCTTGTATAATATGTTGTAGTAATTGTGATACTTGTTTGTGCAAATATGATATGAAGTCTCATAAAATTCTTACTAAGAATGGCCATTTACATGTTAATGTATGTTGGTTTGCGTATTTATGTTTTATATGTATACATGTGATGGATGAGACATTAATTAATAAACAAATAGATCGAGGTTGAATTTTTATCACATTGTGTCATAGGTAGGCCATACCCTCAGGTGAGCGATATAGGGCCAATATGGTTCCTCTTGTTAGCGCTTTTATATCTCTCTCTCTCTCGTGTTTTATTTAACCCCTCAAAATCGTGTTCCAAAGTATAATACAGTTCTGTCATTAAAACATGTCATCATCATTTCCTTGGGCAATGCACCCTTCTTTGCTGCGAATCGCAGCAATTTTTCTACTTGTTATTGACTTGGACAATGCAGGTATGTTTATAGCGTCCGCTGGCTTTTGTGCGGATATGCTATTTTTGTTATTTTTTATTTGAGAATGATAATTTGTTCGAATGGTGTGTTTGTTTGTGTCGATTTAATTATTCTATCTGCTTGGACTAAAGAGAAATTAAAATGATACCCCTTTACTTTAAAATGAAGTGTATTAATGTCACTGTGAGAAAAACATGTATGTTATACTGACAAAGTGATGCATCATTATGTTATATTAATATATGTTTAATTCATATGATGCATAATTGATATATTTTCTTGTTGATTTATTGTAATGTGATAATACTAAAGCGATGTATCATTCTGCTCCGCTTTAACGTCGTAACGGTAACGTCAATCCAGAATAAAGAATGTTTGAAAAGGAACGTTTCTGAAGTCAGCATTATAAAGTACAATATGACAGTTACAGAAGTGAATTGACAGCAACACACCATATTTTTCTAACAGGATCCATTACACTTCCGATAAAACAATATTTCCCTTCCTAACATCGGATAGCTGCATTCCATGAGACGGCGAGGTTCGACTTTGATCTCAGAATACAAGGAGGCCAGTATTGCTTTTGAGATCATCAGGTCAAAGTCACAGTGAGAGAAATCCGATCAATACCTAGATAATACTTTGGCCTACGTTCCTCAAACTTGTTTGGTTGGTCGGTCATGAAGGTTGGTCACAAAGAGATGACCCCTGTCGATTTTGAGGTCAACGGTGTACAGTGACTTCCAACATTTATCTTGAAACTTTGCCGATCAATAACTAAAGAACATTTTGGCATAGTGTCCTCAAACTTTGTAGATAAGTTGGTCTTGACGTGTTGATATAGATGGCGCCTATAAATATTTGGGTAGGCAAATCCAAGGTCAAGGTCACAGTGACTTTCAGCAGAAAAAAGGGTTTTAACAATAACTAGGTAAAATATTGGCCTAGTGTCCTATAAGGTTTGTAGGTAGATGTGGCATGAACAGTAAATGGCCCCTTTTGCTTCTGAGGTCAAAATGTCAAAGGTCAGGGTCACATAGATCTTTAATGCAAAACACTTTTCTGATCAATAACTGGAAAACACTCTGGTTAAGTGTCCTCAAACTTTGTAGGTAGACTGGTCATTACCAGTATATGACTCGTATAAATTTTACGTCAACAGGTCAAAGGACAAGGTCACAGTAAACTGGAAAGACAAACACAGAAAGACAATTGCCGATCAATAACTAGAGAACTGTTTGGCTTAATGTCCTCAAACTTTGTAGGCAGTTTGGCCATGTCTAGTATATAATTACAGTGGGATGTTTTAAAACAATTTTAAGGCGCATACATCTAATGTGCAAATCATAAACATATAATATGTAAACTGAACAGTTTCAAATTAACATATCATACCCATTTTAAGTGCTTATATTTCATTTCGGTAAGCGTTTTGTTTAATCAGTCTGGTATACGAATTCGGACTTTTAGACATATACTTAGTAATTCAATGTAGTACTCTGTATGACAATATATTTTAAGCATTTTTGATATGAGTTCAGACTCTCACATTTAATGCTACCTTTGAAAGGTGAATGTATTTGTTTTACCAATTTAGTACTGACGGAAGACATTTTATATACATTGTAAAAACAAAATTCATAAATGTTCTGCCTTCTTATCTGAATATGTACATACTTTCACAATGTGTATATAATGAAGATGTTTACCAATTGTGTATTTACTATATGTATATAATTATTTTGTTGAATTGTGTTCATATTTTCATAATAAATGTACATGACTCCTCAATCTTGGAGGAATAAAAGACATATTATACTACACATTTGGAGGTTAACAGGTCAAGGTCACAGTGACTTGCGACAGAAAAACAACTGTCCGATCAACATCTACAGAATTTATTGGCCTTGTGTCTACAATTTTCGTAGGTTCGTCAAGTGACAGTTACAGTGACCTTCAACAGAGAAGGCTTATTGGTGGCTGTAAATTTTGCTGTAAACCTATAGAATAAGCACTGTGTTCAAAGTGCCATTAAGCTTCTCCCTGTGAAGTACTATTAACTCTAAAATCTGATAGAAGTGGGTGTTCAACAGAAAAAATAGAATCAGTGTTGATGGGAAACTAAGTCGTCAGTTCTTACAACGACATGGTGTCCCTCAATTAGATGTATTGTCCAATGTCTTAGCGTCTGATATTCATCTTAAAGATGAGTCAAAGCTGCTCTCTATTCAGAAAACTTTGAACTTTGGTGTTCAGAGGAGTATGGATAATCTGCAACATTTTCGATGCAGCAAGCTGCAGATATTTTTCAGCATGAGCAGAAGACGGATGCGGACAGATAAACACATAAAACTCTTTTCGCACTGTCACTAACGCAGAAGGTTATTACGATCAGTATTAGCGGCACTGTTCTGCCTGAAGCAGAAGTTGCTACATTTTTAGGTGCTGCCTTAAAGAAAAGCTTCGACAAGCGACATACATGCAAGGGTCCGTAGAAATCTAGCGATACTTCGTTGTATGTTTGCTCGCTCTTACTCGGATCAAGTTAGGTGATACATGTAGTACTGAAAATACTACATTGTATACTTGGAAACAGTGAAGCCGCACCTTAAATATGGATCTGCTTAGAGGACAGAACAAACGTGCAACTTTGACAATCATCTAAAGGGAACGCGGTGTAAGTGTGGCAATTACGCTTGCTTTTTGTTACAATTCATATTGGAAACAAAAATACAAGCTATCGATATAAAACGGAAGTTTTATGTACACTTTTTGTTGCTATAAATCTTGTTTCAATTATTTGAATGTTTCCGAAGGTAGAAGAAATAATGTTATATAAATCTTAGGCTTTATTTAGCAAAACGATCTATGGCACGTCATACTTGATTGTTTAAAGTGCTTGTTAAATCACAATTTACATTATTTATGTCGTTTGTCGTACAAAAAGCTGCACTTGACAGGCATATTGAAATATATTGATCTGAAGCTAGTGTTGCAGACAACAATTATAGTTTTGTTTGGAGTGCAATAAATTACCTCTTTGTGTAGAATTTTATTTATAGAATGTGAGATCGCAGTTTCCTTGCATTCTTCAATCAATACCAAACACATTGCATTTCCGTAGTCATTGCGAAAACAATACCATTGGGCATCAACGTGTAACAACATCTTCCATCTTTCATGAGTTTTCAAAACTAATACACTCCCGAAAGTGTAAGAGAATTCAAGTTTGATGCTTCCCCAGAATTTGTAGTCGAACGGATCGTATTTTTAAGTTTGACCTGGTCCCGTGCTTATAAAACATTTTTCATCAGCTTCTATTTTTACATCATGGGAAAGCCTGGATGTGTAAATTCACATCGTTTCAATCCATATTGTGAACGCCTTAAAGTGACAATTTAAATTGGTGCAATATCAGAAATGAAAGATTATAAGTATGTTACTGATCACATTTATCTTTCCATCAGTTAGTTGAAGTTTTTTTCAAACACTTTCACTGGATGTCTGTATAAAGATGATAGGATGTCGGATTTACAGCAAAGATACGTTTTTGCCAAACTTTCCGTTGATTAGAAAACGGGTTTTCATTGGTTAGTGTACAATAATCTGTGTTCAGAATAGTGCTAATTTGACCAATGAAATGCTGTTTTTACAGAGATTTGTCGTAAATGCAGAAAATGACGATAAAATTAATGAGTTTGATCTTAAGTTGGTGTTGGTGATAGGGCAATTTACTCTATTTATTATTTGATTTTTGACGTGGTAAAGAAGGACAGATTACCCTTTCCTTTCTTAAAGTTTGAAGGGTTCAGTTCATCATTAATTGATTTAAC
This sequence comes from Saxidomus purpurata, assembly GCA_022818135.1. Lineage (NCBI taxonomy): Eukaryota > Metazoa > Mollusca > Bivalvia > Venerida > Veneridae > Saxidomus > Saxidomus purpurata. The sequence continues at coordinate 53,889,458 of JAFMSR010000005.1, read as the reverse complement.
GGCTAAACGTAAACAGGCGTTCAAACACCCTTTAGATACTTAAATATGACGTCACTAAATAACGTTACAAATCAGAACATACTAAATCATTTACGTACTGTACACGAACACCCTCGCGTTCAGCGTGGGTTACAATGACTTAATATGTCAAGTGCATTTTACCGGCTTACCTGTTAATATCAATTTCTGTTTACGGATCGCTCATGGAAAATTGATGGAATTTTCCTGGAAGGGTAATAATGACCATTAACGATATGCTTTGGTGCACTGAAATGTTGATATGATTAATAGGACTGATGTGTCTTCAAGTGACAATGCTCCATAAAACTAAATTTGAATTCAAGTACCGACACATTTAACACTTACATAACATATCGCACTTCAAATACACAGAATATTTTTAATTGTTTTATGCCACGTTTATTGTAACATTTCTTCTATACATCATTTACTCTTTGTCGGTACCAAATTATCTAGAATACTTGGTCATGCTAAAGTCTTTTTGTTTTTATCAATGTTTTTTAGACGACAGATTGTACAGAATATTTTATTATACTTTTGGAGATAAAATGTCACAAAACTCAACAATTGGTTCAATGTTTTGACAACAAAGACTTAGTTAAGGAAACGCATATACACCAATATCTGCTAGTTGCTACTTGTTATTGTGCGATATTATTCTGACATGAAGCAATGTTTCAAGATGTGTGACAATAATGTCTGGCGAGAACAATTTTATTATTATCATTACATTGGGCGATATTATTAAATCATAAGGCGTTCATAGTGTGCATATTCAGTTATTTTGTTCGCATGTTAATTTGAATATTGAGCGTCACAGATACTGATATAAAACTTCAGGCGTTAATATCGTGCATTTACCAGTAAAAACGCGCATTTCGAGATACTGTTAAGGCATTGACGTCAGAATAAGAAACCATTGCGCAATGTCTGATCAGCATCCTGAAGTGAGCGCTTTTTATACAATAACGAACGATATTTTCATCTGAAAACTGGTCTTTTTCTGTAACGCTCGATCTTTAAATAAACATGCGAATGATATTACTGATTATACATATACACACTTTTAACGCTATATGATTCAATAATATTGCCCTATGTAAATATATTAAAGCGTTTTTGCGAGAAATTATTGCCATGCGTCTAGAAAAGATTGCTTCATGACTGATATAATATCGCAAAATGACAGTGAGAATAATTGGCAAGTAGCAACTAGTAAATGGTGGCGTTTATGCGTTTCCGTACTTAGTATCAAAGTACTGAACAGTTAATCTCCGGTGATCCCTTGCATTGTTTCGACAAATTAATGTAAGAAACCTTCATATTGCAACGTTTTCTGTCTTTTAATATAGAATTTCCAAGCAATATTTATGTACAAACACACCCAAATTTACATGTAAGTAGTAGCATAACATCGAACATAATGACATGAATGCCATGATGGTAACACTTGGTTAACATTAACGAGTACTTGTAAATTAGAAAAATACATGTGATGGAAAAAATGAAATTCAGACATGACAACATTTAAAGAAAACATCTACACGTGTATACAATGGGAAACAACACGGTGACAGTAGTATCGGAATATAGGTATGTACAGTTAGAGTCTGTTAAAATTTTAAACGTGTAAAATCAATGCTACAATTTAATTGGAAAGAGTACTTTATTGACCATATCCAAACAAAAGATAAATTATTAATGTACTGATTTTAATAATCTAAAACTACTTGTGTTATTTTTTTTCTTTGATGTGTTTCATTCTTTTCATAGAGGGTTTTTTTTTAAACTGGCGCAATTCATTGAAAATCCCAAAGAGATGGACTTATGAAAAGGCATTCATGATATGCTTGTCATTGTTTGCATTATTTATTCTTAATTGCAAGTTTAAAAAGTTTCACGTGCGTAACTGCTGTCTTATGTTTCGTATATTGGTATTTTGTACCTTAAAAGTGTTTGACATACTTTGTATCCCCCGCCTCGTAACTATTTCAAGACGATGAGCAAAACCTATGATCGGATCATGTTGGGTCAAGGTCTATGTCACAACTTATGGTCAAAGGTTTGAGTCTTGTATTTCCTGTCCGCTCCATATCTCCTTTACCCTTTGCATGATTTTGATGAAACGGTGGTCAAATGTTGACCTCGTCCTGTTTATGTGCAGAACCCATGATCAAGTCACGTCTATTCAAAGTCAAGGTAACAATTTAAGGTCAACGATTTAAGTCTGTACGCTCAGTATCTCCTAAACTGTTTGAAGGATTTTGATAAAACTTCAGTCAAATGATCACTTCATCGAGACAATCTGTACAACCCATGATCCGGTCACACTGGCTCAAGGTCAGTCACACAACTTAAGGTCAAAGGTTTGAGTCTTGAATTCGTGTTCGCTCAATATCTCCTAGCTATTTGATGGATTTGAAAGAAAAAATCTGGCCAAATGATCACCTCGTCGAGATAATGTGCAGAACCTTTGATCTTGGCACTTAAAATGAAATACAGGTGATGGTTAGAACACTGTTTTTAACTGCATATGGAAGACTTCATGAGAAAATTACACTCGGTGACATTAATCCCCTCAATGTTTCTATTTGCGGCGGGGAATATAGCTGTTTTAGACTGCCTTGAAAATTGAAAAGAAATACCTAATTTATTTATCAGAATTGGGACAGTTGAGTACTTTTGAACAAGTTAACCATTAGCTGTATACAAGACTTTGTGGTTCTAGACAAGAAGATTTTATCTTCTTCAGAAGTTATCCCTATATAAACCTTAGTATGTAAAATAAAGTGACAACCGGGCATGACCAGTTTTCACCGGGGAGGTCATGATTTGAAGAATCTTCGTAGAGGTCAACTAGGCAATGCTACATGCCAAATATCGAAGTTCTAGGTCTTGTCACTCCAGAGAAGAAACTGGAAAGGGCCTGGAAAGATGAAGAAGGCAAACACCATATGCATTATCTAGAGTCTCATGCAGCTTATTTTGCTTTACAGTCAATTTATTCAAACATGAACAATATTCAGGTTCTACATTGAAGCTATAACAGCGCAACAAGGTGGGAGTCACCCCAAATATTGTAATGGAATTACTCGCAAAAATTGGTATTGGGCATTTGATAGGCAAATCTAAATCAGCTCCGGTCAATCTTCCGGTGGCAAGTGTATCCAAGCAGGTTTGCAATGTAGGCATTTTAAATGTGAAAGAAAATGGATATTAGACAGATCTATTATGGTTAGTCGCACTATAAGCATACTAAGTTTTAGTTCCTTAGTTGGCATGTTTGCATCAAGAATTAACTGTCGGATCGAAAAGGCTCATGGAAACGACAGTCTTGTGTACAAGCTGTGAAATGAGATGGTTAATTTTAATACCTAGTATTCAGTCATTTGAAGAAACCAAACTTTTAAATGATTCAATATTTTTGAACAATTTCGGTAGAAAGCCAAACATGTATAAGAACCGGTCCTGCGAAAGGATTTCAAAATTTGACCAATGGTTGACGAAAATTGTTCGTATATATTGTTGCGCAGGCAAACGAGCAATGCCTCCAGAAACCATAACATAAAGATCATTGCGGCGATATAAAATTGTATCTCATAATCTTTCATAATCCCCGAGCAAGCTTGGTAGAGGACCACTAGACTAATCAAATACCTAAACTCTAGGCCATACATTAAGTATATCATAACCTAAACCGATCTTTTTTTATCGTACGCGCAGTTACTCGAAATACTCACCAATTATTATAAGCAGTTCAACACCTTCATCCGACGAATAACGGATATTTGTTGCAAATCCACTTCCCACCATGATTCGGTCTCAACGTTTGGCATTGTATGGAAGCAAGACCCTTGATTGAAATCAGGGTTCCATATACCATATGTTCCTTTAGCTGACACAGCTGCACCATAGATCGAGCTCTGAGATGTTGCTTTATGCCAGACGAAATTCGAAAGGTCTGAAATTATTTGTAACAAAAGGGCCAAGATGGCCGTATATCACTCACCTGGCTACCGCTGTCTGTAATTAAAGGTCATCAAGAGCAAATAGGGTCAATTTCGACCTGGGAATTCTGATTTGAACAATCTTCATAGAGGTCCCCTACATAATGCTATATTCCAAACATCTAAGCTCTGGGCCTAGTGGTTCTAGAAAATATGTTGTTTTTTTCCAAGTTTTCTATATATTAGCCTATGTAAACTCAAGTGACCCCCGTCGATTTTGACCCGGATGTCATTATTTGAACAATCTTGGTAGCGGTCCACTATGCATGCCAAATATCTAAGCTCTGTGACTTGTGGTTTCAGAGACGAAGATTTTAAAAACCTTTCAGAGTGATGTTTCCTGTCAAATATCAAAATCTACCATGGGGCTTAGGATAGAGAGCCAGACAAGATATTCTATAAAAAGCACATGGGCCCTTGGCGTTTAACGCAGTAACCACAAATTACAATAGGCACGATTAGACACCATTTTGCGTTTTTCCCTGGGCCTCATAAAAACCAGGGAGAAGTTCCGGAGATGAAACATGGATAGAATAATATTTTAACAAGCCCTGTGTCCTTCACCTTTGACGTAGTTATCGTAAATTCTAATATGTGCAACTAGACGTCATGCTTATACTGTCTGCATACATCCAGTACTCTTGTAAGGGTTCAGGAAGGCGGACGATATTTTCCACTAACAAGCCACTGCGATGTTGACCATAAACGATCACAGAAAAAGTTCATTTTGTACAGATGCTTTCTGGTATATATCATCAAAATAAGGCATAGGGCTTGGTATAATGGGTAGACAACAAATGTCTTCCAGTAGGCCCACGTGACTTGACCTTTGATGAAGTGGATTAAATTAAACTTTTCACAACACGACATGATCTTTCTCTGATGGTAAGGTAACACAGACATTATTCTGTGTTATTTTATATTGAATACAGTGAAAATCTTTTTTTGATTATATTATTAAAATAAGTGACATTTTTTTCTTAAATATCTGTATCTACATGATGTGCACGATTTTATCGTGTATGTAGCGCTTAGAGTCTAAGTCAAGTAAACAGGTTACACTGTTTCGTGATTTCAACATGGTAGATGTGCCATTGAAAGCTCTTTCGAGAGTGTAATTGGCTACATCTAGAAGACTTAAATGCCATACAGAAACATTTAGACAGAACCAAGGGGAAAAGATGATGACGTTTCCTTTTTAACAATACAGAGTCAAGCATGCAAACGGCAAATCACGTATGCCTGCCTTTGAAAAACCAAAAACAATGGGTTTTTAAGGCAACCAAGTAAGTCAACAAATTACGCAATTGGTAAAGTTGCTATGTTCATTAACCCCCCAACCCAAAGAGAGGTGGCAACAAATTTGAGCATATCTCAAGTTACTGTAAATAGAATAATTAAACGTGTACTGTAGGCCAAACTTTGTAAAAATGTAAAGTTTACAAGCTTAATGCAGCCCAGATTTAGAAAAGACATCAATAATCATGGTGTCTTAACTTACGTTTAAAAGGTGGTAAAGTCGAAGAATTTTGTTACAGACGAAGCTGTTGTTTACCTCGATAGAAGCTAAGGACGTCGTCGTGTTATATTTGCAAAGGGCATGATGATGCTTCTTAGCGCAAAATCCATTAATCGTGTTGCAAAGGACGAGAGGCAGAAGCTGGATCCAAATTGCAATCATTAATTTTAAAACGCTCCAGTCATTAGTGAGTGTATAGTTTTGGGCATAAATACCATGAGCAAAACCTCTCGTATAGACCACTTTTTACAAACTTCTAAAAAGGGGCGTTGTTGCATTGCCAAATAAATGATCTTTTGGCTTAAACCAAATGTTTGCGTGTAGGCCTTTCACAGTTAATATACTCTGTTGGAATCCAATTTAGAAAATGGTAAATTATGTCAAGTAATATTAAAGCGTAAGTTTTGCAGCAATAAAATCCCGTTAAAATAAATCTAGGTCGTTTTAGCGTTATTTACTAGATTACGGTTTCTAAATAAAGTAGGCATTGTGTACATTATTGTTCAAAAAGTTATGAAAAGGGTTAAACACGAAAATGTACCGAGCAAAGTTAAAGTATGTGAAGGAAATTACTGTATTCATAAATGCGTTGGTGTAGGTTTGAACCTCAGCGTTATGAAAGTCAGATACGTTGCATTCTGTCAACAAACATTAAACGAATGACTTTGTGAATAGATGCACTGTTCTGACTTTTGATTGGATAATTAAGATAGTAACTCGGGCACATCGACCTTGACCTCAATATATTCCGCCTGCTTCTCTAAGAATACGCATGCTGTCTAAATATAAGAACTTATGAAGAAATGAAAGTGTAACGGCGTATGAATAAGGTAATGAACATGTTATAAATCATCAGCACATAAACCACTTTGTCTGATACTGCTCCTAAATTAACATATCCGAATTATTTCTACTATGATCATTCCGTCGATAGCAGTCTTAGAGAAGGAAGAAAAAATATCTAAGAAATTATTTGGAAGAATAAAGGACTGACCATTCCACATATACTAGCTTGGTCTTTCCGAACATTACACTACGAGCATATATAAATATGATGATGGATGATGGTAATGTATTTATTCATTCATTTATATGACAACTTAGTTTAATTATCTTTCCTACCTTGACCCTTATTATCAATGTTTGCAAAAATGTTGTAATTCACATATGAAACACTATTAACTTTTGTCTTATTTCATAAAGGAATGAATTTCACTGTCCTTCACCACACGGTTTGTACGGCCGCTTCCGGATATCCACATTCAGAATTTACTGGAACACATGATAATTTCATTAGGATCAAAGTAAAGAAGGGTCAAGAAATTAATTCAAAATTGGAAAAAAATATAACAAAGGTACTTTCTTGACCCTGCTTTACTTTGATCCTAATGAAATTACCATGTGTTCCAGTAAATTCTGAATGTGGATATCCGGAGGCGGCCGATGGAAAACTTACGGGGAACATGTTTGCAGCTGGAGACACACAATTAATGGAATGTAACGATGAATTTTATCTTAAAAGGATTAAAATAAATATATAATTTAAGTTAATGAGACAGGCTACATTCGGAAACACATTGCAACTGTTGCATTGTACAAACCGTGTGGTGAAGGACAGTGAAATTCATTCCTTTATGAAATAAGACAAATGTTAATAGTGTTTCATATGTGAATTACAACATTTTTGCAAACATTCAAAAGGTCATGTCTACAAAAAACTAATCAACGTATAATAGACAGAGGAAACAATTTACATATCAGTAGCTTGAAATCATATCAAGGCCCTGAAGCAAGTTTACAATGTTTTTGACATACATTAGCATTTTCATGTATGTCAAAAACATTGTAAACTTGCTTCTGTAAAACAGTGTCCGCATGATAACTCATGAAAGGCTTGACCGATTGAAAAAAAATTTCGGTACACATCATCAAATACAGGTCAAGTTCGACTTTGGGGTCAGTAGGTCAAATGTCAAGGTCACAGTGACTCTGAACTGTAATGTAAAACAGTTTCCGGATGATCACTCATGAAAGGCTTGACCGATTTAAATAATTTTTGGTACACACGTGCAACTTTATGAAATACAGGTCAAGTTCGACTTTGGGGTCAGTAGGTCAAAGGTCAAGGTCACAGTGACTCTGAACTGTAAAACAGTTCCCGGATGATAACTCATGAAAGGCTTGACCGATTTAAATAATTTTCGGTACACAGCTGTAACATCATGAAATACAGGTCAAGTTCGACTTTGGGGTCGGTAGGTCAAAGGTCAATGTCTCAGTTACACAAGTTATTGTTTAATAACTCAACTCTATGTCCTTGTGGCCATTCCTTTCTTATGGTTGCCATACTTCTGTGACAAAGCTGTATTGTGGGGGTATAATTCGTCACTCTTGTGACAGTTCTAGTTTTTCTTTATTTTGGTCATTTTATTCCAACGTGCTATCTTTTTCAGAATATTCCTCATATTTTTTTCTGACTTAATATCTGTTCTATCCTCATATATAGACGGAATCATTTTCTATTTACTTCCAATAAAAAACCCTTGCAATTTTGTGAATTACGAATGAAAAAAACATCTCCCGGACAGGACTCGATCTCGTGATACTGAGTTTCGACGGCTGCCGATTTATCCACTACACCCCACGTCTTTGGTGTACTTGTAGCGAATTATCTGTATACTGTCGCTTTTTAATTGATTACCATTTATAGCATATGCTACCAAGTGGACATCGTGTATATTTGTAAATTGTCAACGATGCAATGGCCTTGGAAATTAATCGATGAATTTTACTGCAGGTTAAATATTGCCCCTTAAACTATGACTATATACTGGTTCTGTTACATGTTATACATCACACATCTTAAGTCATTTAAATGTGCCTATTGTCTTTAGTAAAACGATCTTTGTCTTCCGCATGGCATCTGCTCTCTATATTTTGAAAGCTTGGCCATGTAATATTTCAGATTCAAAACAATTGGCTTCAAGCGCCACGTTCACCCTTGTTTTACGGACTAAAGTCTTAAACGCCTTTGTTAAAGTATCAAGGAATATTTTTTCCTCGTGATTTTTGTTTTAAAACAGTGTTTTGGACAGGACAGGACAGGAAGTAATAACGTTTTAAATTGCCATAGAAACTTTAGATTTTAAATTACTGATGATACACATTATGCAAACGATCCAGCATTTGTAATGTTCTTAAATGTAGTAAATGTAATTATCCACGAACGTTCTGCCATCAAACTGTCCTATACAATCGTAGAGTAAATAGAAAATAATCGATGTAAAAATGGAGGGTGAAATTTGCAACAGAAAACTTGTGCGGAAAGGTTAAATATTAATTTGCATATAAATTATAGTATAAAAGGGGTATATTATTAGTATGCCATTTTTCGTAAATAGTTTACAACAGGAAAATGACATGGTTCAGGAAATCTGGGAAAAACCTAATATGACGTTGTGTGAAATCCGACCATCATGCGTTCAATATTTGTATAATGTTTACAATAGGGAGTCTGATATACCTGTAGTCCATAGTACAACTGTCTGCAAGACGTTGAACAGACCTGCTGATACAGCAGTAGCGAATGTAGGTCTAAGTAAAAAACAATTGATTGAATCGTATTCTTATATCACTACTGCAGTACTTGTGTGCCTCTTATTAATAAAATTCAACCCAATGACATAGAAATATATAACAAATGTACATTGTTTCGTTTATTATTGTCATAACGTTGACAGACAGGCCTCAATCTTCCATATGAAATTAGTGACAGCAATTCTTTCATTGTTTTTGTAAAGTTTGAATTATCGTGTAAATTGCTAGACTTTTCCTATGAAAGTAAGAGCATTGTTTTGAATTTCGTTAATTTTTTCATTAAATTCGGTTCAGTAATAAGAAAGTTATATTTTTGCATTTGCGGTTGTAATTTTACTGACCCCACTACAACGGACCTCAATTTATATATTACTTATTTAACTGATTTGACAGATATAAATTTTAATTGTGCATTTCATGTCTGCATGGAGTTTATCATTTCCCCGTGAATTTATAGACAGACTGGGAGATGTGGTATTTAAGAAAATACTGACCATCAGAAAATTGCACACACAGTTTTATGACTTTAACATTCGAGATGTTATAAAGTTCCTGCTTTAGCTTGATCAAGCTTTCTTCCCCGGAAGATACAACGCCCGGAGTGGTAGAGAAATGTATTGCCAGACGATGGACCGACCTGTTACGTCGATAAACTACACGATTCGCCGGATATATTGACTCGTCTACGTTGTGTCCCATGGATACAGGAATCACCTTTGGTGCAGTTAAAATTAAGGTATACTGAAATCTAACCCCAGATTACCGGAGCCTATACGGAGGTCTTATGAATGGCAAGGACTTATGAAAAATGTTCAACATTAAGTCAAGTGTAAACGTGTATTATTCAGTACTATCATTAAGACGTTATTTATAGTCCAGTCTTTACCATCATATTTTATGTTCAAAGTTTGCATTCATCTTTGCATATATTCATTATTGTAATTAATTTTGTACATTTTGTAAAGTGTTGAGTGTTTGATTACTCTTGTATGTTTAGCCTTGACCATACATCGTAACAATGATAACTTCTTCAAATCTGACGCATCGTTACAGATAAATGCACTCGAGTAACCCCTTTGAGATCAGACTTACATATTTATTTTACAATTAAGAAGTAAAGTTTGATTACAGACCTAGATAATTGTTTGCATATCTAAGGGCCAGATGTTACTACGTTTATTATTCTCAGAATATTGATAAACTAAATAGACATTTTATGAGCAAATATCTCAACTCCGATCTTGTTGGATCTAAGAGGAGAATACACAGTTTCTCACATCCTCACATCTACGCTCATCAAATCAAAGTTCATCTTGGAATTTTCAATGCTACAAATCATTGTAAGCTCTAGAAGTTTCTGCTCCGGCCTAGTGGCCAATCAGGATTAAGTGTTTATGACAGGTATACGATATACGGTCTTTCATGATGTCTTTAGACAGAGAACAATTGAAACTGAAGTACCTAAAATGCTGAAATGAAACCTGTAATATATTTTTCCAATTCATTTCTAATTTTGCAGCATAATGCCATTAATACCCGTTCAAAATAGACAGAGTTTAAACCTCTCCTGCCCATAGCTGCAACTAATATACTGCCTCAAAATGAACATGGGTAGATGGCGTTAAAGCGAATAAATAGATAGGCAACCAGTTATTAAAATGTTCGAGAACACACCGGTTTTACGAATTATGTTAAACTTTACGGACACAAAATATCATTTGAAGCAAAATGATTAACAAAATGATACATAATTTATCATAAACAATTTGTATATCCAAAGGCCAAAGAAAAATTGTTAAATCACAATATTACTCTAATCTATTTGACGTTTGAATACGTCTTACTTACATAGTGACGTGTTAACATGTGAATTTGTTTGTAAAGCCCGTTTCGTACAACTTAAGTTACCAATATGCACAGACTGACAGTCGACCAAACCATCACTACTTAAAAAGATAAATAACGGATACAACCGGTAACAGGGACCTTAACGTAATAAACGTGGTGAGGTGTCTTCCCCATGGAGTACTTTGCAACCGGACCCCATCAAATCTAAAAGCTTTGACAGGTATTTTCATTTGATGAACTTTTTAAAAATTCGCTCAACTGATCTTGCCGACATTCTTCCAGCATTGCAATCGTTTTAATTACTCTTATTACATTATGAATTATTAAAGGCATATCAAATAAATTGCCAGTCGTTTCTATTTTAATTGCATTAATGAACAGAATGTTACGTCATAGAAACATGACATTCAATATGCAATTGCCTAATGGAATATTTGTTATTTATTCGTGAAACTGTAAAATTGAAATAGGGAACAAGAGGTAAATGAAATATCTTGTTGCAACTTTATGTCCTATTGGATTCTTTTATTAGAAACGAGAAGGGTACATGTATATAGATTCTGTCGGATGGAAGCTAGAACTTCATTTGCCAAACACTTTAAACATTTTAATCTTTTTTATTTAGTGTTGAAAGCATGTAAACCTATACAGCTTTGGAAAGGGTTTTTCAATTTCTTAACAGATCACTCACAAAACAAAACGATGTTTATCTTTATTTATGAAAACATTATTTGTTACAATCTTATCGTCACCTTGGAGCAAAAAGTCATGTAACTGACATTTTTTGCGAAAATCACTTTTTTGCATTTTTAGGTTACAAATATCAATTTTCATCATCAGTCAGTAAAATTTGGAAGCTGTTTTTGGATGAAAAATACCTTTTTTGCCAAAAAAATGAAAACACGTAACTGAACTTCAAATTTTGTTGGCGCAAAAACTATGGTAAGTGCACTTACTTGAGTTTTTGCACTGAATATCTTTGAATTTGCAATATATCCTTTGGTGCAAAAAGTATTGTAACTGCACTTACCATACTTTTTGCATCAATAATAATCAATTTTTTTAATAATGTTTTTTAAAAAAACCCTGTTATTCTTTGTTTTTTTGTGGATCCTTCATTCTTTTATCGTTATATTTTTAAAATAATGCTTTTGCTACTGAGGACATCATAATGACAAGATAATTATTGTTTACATTACCTCTACATACAATTATGTCATTTGTTGACCTTCATGTAAAAAGAAACAAAGCTCGGCTTAACAACTTCTGTACCATGGGCCTATTTTGGGCCTATTGTTGTATACTATATTGATTGCCAAGTGCCTATTTTAGGCCTATTCTAATAGATTTTGGAACTTAAGTTATACATGTAATAAATCATTTAAATAGGTGAATATCTATTATTCCTGTGGCACTTGTGTAAACAAAGTTATTTCTGATATTGAACATGATGACATCACCAGTAGTTGATGACAGAACGCAATTTTGACTACAATAGTTTGACAATGTGGGTTTTCTATTCGAAACTGTCTAGATTTTATAGTTTTCCATGCAGTTGCAACAACGTATGAAAGCCATACTCATAGATATAGCCATTATCTTAGATATATGCAGAGCTAACTAAGTAATAGTATTATTATGTTGTGTTGTTTCTGACCTTTGTTTAGTTGGATAAAATTATCAAAATTATTCCTAGTCATTTCATGCAACAAAATTTTTAACTGATACACGAAAAATATTGCAATTCCAGATTAAACATATTTACAATTCACTGAATGTCTGCAATTAATGCCCATTATTGGTCAATTATCTGCTCATTAAAATCATATGACATGATGTGCTTCCGTTCTGTCCATGTTAATATAAAAAATTATGTGAGGCAATATTGCGAAGGTTAAAGGTTAGTGCCAGAAAATGAATGATAATTTCAAGATGATGAAATGGCTGAAGTGAAAACAATCCCGAGAAAACTTGAACCTGTTACTTTTCATTGTGTTTTCACTGAATTCAACAAAATCTCTCGTCATCATAGGACTGATAAATAATATTGACTACCGGGTATGTAGCTTTTATTACTGAATCTTTGACGTTGCTGAAATAACTATACAACACGAGCTGTTCTTTAGGAGAAATTAAACAACTTATATTATTTTATAAAACATTAAATAATTTAAAATATTGTATTATAAATGACACACTTGAGGTAATTTACAAATTTGACGTTAGTAGTGAAAAGGTTAAAACGTAAATGATGTCATAACTGTGAAGTAAAACACGGACTTTATCCCACACAGTTTTAGATATCCAATCAATAAAATCAAACCTTTTGGAGATGAAATAAACATAAAAATGGGTTAATTCTGTGAAAGATTGAGATTCATTTTAATTTTGGAACATGAAATAGAGGATAATTGTTGGTTTTGGTGTAATATCACTTTATAATTCCACCAAGTGGGCACCAAAAGTGGTATTTTCACGAGTGGCGCAGGCATGAGTGAAAATAACTATTTTTGGTGTTCACAAGTGAAATTAACGTTACAAAATGTATATACTTGCATTGATACCAAAATATTTTCTGCTTATTTATGGTTTGAACAGTACTTTTGCTGAGTTTGCTCCAAAATTTATCGAAAAGCGCAGGATCATCAGAAAACGTAGAAAACATGATGTCATTTTTACAATGTCATCATGGCATGGTTGGTTTCTAGCAATAAATATGCTCAGTATACTTTTTGAAGTTAATCCGGGTTAAAGATTGCAAAAACAGTGAAAATAAAAATGGTAATACACAGTTTCATAAATGTGGATTAACTCTTTTATTTCACCAAGATAATTCTATAATTCACTGGAAAACATTAAATAAAGGTAGTTATTTTCACTTGTGGCCACAAAATGAAGTATGCATTTGCTTTGACACTCGGTTGAAGATTTAATAATTTAACTTTATGAGCAAGTTTTGCAAACACTGTTGATGTTGCAGAAAGAAGATTCTATAAATTTGGCTTCTTAATTGAAATTGGTTACTCCAGTCTATAATTTGCGTGTTTTACTGTTCGAAATCAATTAATATTAAAAGTTGGGTTATTTTTGTTCAATTAATATTTTCTAATGTAACAACTGATTTGTAAATCCACAATCAGCACAATTTTTAACCACAGTTATGGTATAACTATCTTCACAGCAATTTCATGTGTATGATATACTGTAAGATATATAACTTTCAGTTAAAAAGTTAGTGCAAAAACTCTGGTAAGTGCACATACATGACTTTTTACATGTAATAAAGTTAGCGCAAAGAGTCATGTAAGTGACAAAGATTATGTAATAATTCTTTTTACTGAAATGAATGCATATTATCTTTTAAAGCAGTTAAATATACATAATAAATACTAACTTCACACTTCAGTATGGTATGAAAAGATTTACTGGATATAAACAAATCAGTTTTTTGTGTCTCCTGTAAAAAATTTAAAAAGTCAGTTACAGTACTTTTTGCGCCAAGGTGACGTTATGACTATTGTATGGTTAGAACTTTCCAAAAATGTAGAGGTTTATAAACTTTATACATACCAATAACACTAAATTAAATTTAAAAACGGTTGAATTTGTTTGCGAATGAAATTCTAGCTTTGTTATGCGCTACTTAAAATTGAATTCGGTTAAATTATTTCCGTGAATTTAGCTCGACAAACGACATACGACATTCAAAGTTTAAATGACGTGCCAGCGCGACATACGACATTCGACATTCAAACTCTACAGAACTGCTTATGTTTGACTGTCGTGCTAGCGGGACATACGCCATTCGACATTTAAAATCTACAAAACTGCTTAAGTGCGAATGTCGTGCTAGCAGTTTTGTAGATTTTGAATGTCGAATGTCGTACAGTATGACGCGCTGGTACGACATTTAAAGTCTGAATGTCGAATGTCCTATGTCGTATGTCGTTTGTTGAGCTAACTTAAGGGAAATAAATAAATTATTTTTAGACTTCCGTAGAGTAGACAGCAAAGTTTTGCGTTACCTTGTTACTCACTTTGTTTGGTTTGGACATGCTTTGAAATTTGGTTATATGTACAAGTTAGACGATGAATGCTTTTAAACTTCATTCTATTGTAGATTTATTTTAAGAATAACTGTCATATATAATCGGGACAGCCGGGCCATGAAAACCGGACCTATGCATATACATGTATCTGTTAAGATTCTATTTCTAATATTAAAAGAAATATCGATAAATGACAATGGAAAGATACTTGCTACGACGTTTACATTAAA
>JAFMSR010000005.1:53860819-53873687 GCA_022818135.1 Saxidomus purpurata | reverse complement strand
TTCCAATAATTTGTAATTTTTGTACGAATTTAAACATCTAACGGGTATCGGCCTAGTTCGCCATATAACATGTAAGCAGGTGTGCTCTTGCGCAAATTTGTGATTTAACGAAGATATTCAATATGCACCTTTAATATGTCGCTGTTACTTTCTGTTCCCCAAACTTCATATGAAAATGTCAGAATTGATACTAGTGTTGTCAAATAATTTTAACTTAAGATCTTAGGGTAGATTTAGATTGTAAATACGTTTGTATAAAAGATGCATTTCCTTTTTATCTACCCTAAGATATTTCTGGCTTGTGCAATTAAATGTGCTTTAGCTTTATTATATTTACCGTTTGGGCTGAATACTACACCCAAGTATTTGTATTTGTCAACGATTTCTATATGCATTCCATTTAACGTATAAGACTTATTCCGCGTACCGCGTTTATTAGTACCAAATATCATGATTTTTGTCTTTTTGATATTTATGTTAAGTTCCCACATCTGACAATACGTGTTGAAATCGTTCAGACATTTTTCGACGTAGTCGTATACTTTTGATTTGAACTTCCGTTGGTATGGACGCGTTGCTAACCAACTTCGTTATAATGTGACCAATCAGAATCTGCAAATTATTGGCTAGCGTTTCGGTACCGGAATAAGCAGTGTACTGCCCGGGAGCCTTCTGAAACACAAAATGTGTTTATTACGTCACCTACGTCGACCATCTTTTTTTTTTTTTAAAGATATTACTTGTTATATAATGTGTACGTATTATGTAATGTAACGTATGTCTCGTTCTGTCCTCCGTAGTTTGAATGTGTGTTTATATGTTTATGTCAAGTATGTCCCTTATTGTCCTCCGTAGTATGTTAGTTGTATTATTTACACAGTATTCTATACTCCAAAGACTATTCAATAGTCCCACTCGTTCATCAATTTCTGATAGTTTCACTAATTGTCCATTAACCACATGGATGGGCCTCTTATTTTTTATTTCGCGGCTTACTTACACAACATGATAATTATGATTGTAAATTCTTTATTTATAGAAAGTATATATGTAATTATCTAAAGTAACATGTACATATATGGAACGTTATTATACGTTAGTTAAAACATGACATTCTCTAAATATTTCCTAAATTAACGTATTCGCTCTCCACATGGGCCATGTGGTTTCAGAGAAGAAGATTTTTAAAGTTTTTCCTATAGAAACGTACGTAAAATCAAGTGACCCCTGAGGGAGGGGTCAATTTTGACCCAGGGGTCATGATTTGAACAATTTTGGTAGAGACCCACTAGAGAATGCTTCATGCCAAATATCAAAGTTCTGGGCCTTGCAGTTTGCAGAGAAGAATGAGAAGATTTTTTAAAGTATTTCCTATTTGTCCCCATAGCAACCAGAGTTCTTCATGGAATGCAATTCTTTGAACAACTTTGATAGAGCTTCGCGAGCACACACATTGATGATGCAACAAAAGCGAGAGTTACAGATAGACGAGTGTTAGCGATTGTACACCAATGCCGTTAGTCAGTCGATTAAAGGACACGTCAGTAAACCGAAAGTAACAAAAAGCGACTTAACATGAAATCTTAAAACAAATTGGTTAAAACATTGAATGAAAGGTAGGTGTTGAGCTTCTTAAACGTTTAAATAAAATAGTCGGGCATGTATATGTGATAAAAATGGATTGATAAAAGCCGAATGATGACGGAAATTAATTGTTTTTATTTCAATACTTTAAAGTTTATAACCATTTTACAAGTAGGAGTTGGAAACATATCAGTTAAATGTTAATCACGATGTCCTCGAAATGGCAAAGAATCGTATATGGTGGTCAGAGGGAGGGCGAGGAGGCACGAACAGTTTCTAACACAACCTAGCATTCATGTCCTAGTTATTAACACCGTTAAATTTATCGCATATATTTTGAACCGAGTTAGTATTACACATGTATCAGTCGATCATCGTATTAAATATTTCTTTTCAGTAATTTGTGTGAAAAGTTCAAAATGGAGCCATTAACATGGGCGTTTATGACGATCTGGATTTTATTTAACAATGTGCAACCTTTTTCAGGTAAGTTACAAAGTGCAAAATGTAAATATATGTACATTGATATTAGTATATTGGTTACTTACTTATAAATGTATATAGGCCCTACTTAATCTGTAATCGCGACTACACAGTGTCACGTATTTACTTTAAAGTTTAAATATGAATAAAAATAATACAAAAGCCTTGTGATAAGCTATTCTTAAATCTGATTAAAGATACGCTATTTCAGAGGATCGTGAACTTTAGTCTCCTCAATAAGTTCGCATATCTTACTCACAAACTCAAAATTTGTGTATTTGAAATTGAATTTTATACTGCTAAATTATACTTCCTGAAAATTTGAATTGGTTGTAATTTGCTTACATATTTACAGAATTTGTATAGGCAGCCATTACCAATACCAATATCTTGCGTTATTTTTAGCTCGACTTTTCGAAAAAAAAGGGGCGTCGGCCTGCGTTGGTGTCACACCTTGGTTAAGTTTTTCGTACCACCCCACTTTATTTCAAAACTATTAGAGGTATGGCTTTGAAACTTACCATACCTGTTAACCATCATAACCTCCATCTACAGACAAGAGTACATAACTCTGTCAATGTTTTTGACAGAATTATGCCCCTTTTTGGCTTAGAAAGTGTACTGAGCTTGGTTAAGTTTTTCGTACCACCCCACTTTATTTCAAAACCATTAGAGGTATTGCTTTGAAACTTACCATACTTATTTATCATCATTACCTCCATCAACAGACAAGAGTACACAACTCTGTCAAGGTTTCAGTGACAGAATTATGCCCCTTTTTGACTTAGAAAATACATGGGTAAAATCCACTTTTTGATTTAACCCTTAGAGATATTGCTTTGAAACTTTGAATGCTTGTTTACATCATTACCCCCATCTGTAGGCAAGAGAAGGTAACTCTGTCAAGGATTTGTTTTAAAAATTAAGGCCCTTTATCGACTTAGAATCTGGGTTAAGTTTTTCGTAGCAGTCAACTTTTTGACTAAATTGTTTGAGATATTTCTTTTAAAGTTGGAATACTTGTTTACCATCATGATCCCCAAACATAGGCAGGAGAAGGTAGTTCCATCAAGGATTTTATTTGAATTATGGCCCTTTTTGACTTAGAAACTCAGTTAAAATTTTCAATCTTTTCCACTTGTTGACTTAACCATTTGAGATATTACTTTGAAAGTTGGAGTACTTATGTACCATCATGACACCTATCTGTAAGCAAGAGAAGATAACTCTGTGAAAATGTTTCTTGATTTGTACTTAGAAATTTCTAGTTAAAGTCTGATGTGCCCTTAACTGTCAAAGTTTTGTTTTATTGGCAAGCACTAAAAAAGTCGAGCACGCTGTCCTACTGACAGCTCTTGTCATGTAAATTTACTCCTATTTTAAACAGTTTTCTTGCACAAGTATTGTATTATACTTTTCAGTATTTGATACAAAACAAGAACTATCTTTAAAAAAGATGGTCGGCGCGATTAATTACTGCCAAGTTGTATCTTTATGCAGAATTCCACAGGGTGAGAAAAATGTGCACCCTGACCGGGACGCGAACCCGAGACCCTTGATTTGCTTACAGCGACTGAGCTTAGGCAGCTTTCACATTTCTTCCCCAATTGTGATTTAAGTCCGTTCATCAGGAAAACAAACTTAATCCTTGTTTTCCTACAAATATGTTACTCGAAATATTCACCGTTATTCACTGGTCAGGAAAACACTCGTAATCAACATTAGTTAAGAGGTAACAACATAATTATTCTGTTGTTAGATATGAACTACACATGTATTTACGTACGCAAATTATTAAACCATTCATGAAAGATGAAAGCGTAAGAGTATTTCATTGACCTTTTTCATGCGGTATTATCCAATTAAAAGGTGCATTACAGACTGAATTTTTAATCCAAAAATGTTCTACTTTCAACTTAGTTTATACCAATTTATTTTAGCTCGATTGTGAAGAAAGCTTGAAGCTTTCATTGGCGGTTGAAAGGTTACCAACTTCCGGTCAAAATCAGATATTACTGCAAGATGGTCTCTTTCAGCGCGACGCCCTAAATTTATACTAGTATAATAACAAAACTGTTTGATTCGACAGTTTGTCGCTATAAATCAAGTAAAGGGGTGACAGTGCAGCTGCTAGCATAATTACATGTAATCTGGCGTTGCAGTGTGATAGATTTGACACCTAGAAGGCAAACGACTCTAAAATGTCAGCCTGTAAAATTAGTTTGCCTTCGAAGACTAACCAGTCGCAAAACTTCCGTTGTACATTTTATATCCAATTTAATTTACAGGAGCACATGCTGACCGTGTTCTTCTCACAGATGTGAAAGCATTGACACTACATGATGGTGAAATGACAAAGTATCGAAGAACTTCTCCTGTGCCACAAGTAAGATATAGTGCTTGACCTTATAAGTATATATCTACAGTATCTTACAATAATTGAGTTAGCTGTGTCCGTCATGAACCATTTACCAGTGTTGCAGCAGATTTTATTTTGTACCAGAAACTGCATTTTTCTTTCATACGTTAAACTATTGCATATAATATCAGTAGTATGCAACTACATGTACTAGCAGAGATTACATAAGAATAAGAATATAACTACCAGAAGGTACATTTAATCGTTATGATCTGAGAATCACTCCATTCTGTTTATGTGACAAAAGTAAATCAAGGTTTCAAAGTAAGTTCATTTATCTGAGTTTGAATCATGTGTTTAATATAACGTTGTATTGTGTGTATTTGTAGTTGACATGTGTTGGAGGTAGTGCAGCTGGTGCTTTCAAGCCAAAGACTGTTCAGTGTATCAACAGAGGCTCTGATGGCTATGACGCACAGGTCAGTTACAAACTTGTGGTGTGTACCTTTACATTGTCAATGGCAGTGTGACTATACATTTCACATGATAAAGACTTAACATCTTAAATCAGGAGTCTGATGTAGAATTCATGTAACGTGATAATTATGACACATGT
The DNA here is from genome assembly GCA_022818135.1 of Saxidomus purpurata. Lineage (NCBI taxonomy): Eukaryota > Metazoa > Mollusca > Bivalvia > Venerida > Veneridae > Saxidomus > Saxidomus purpurata. The sequence goes on along the minus strand of JAFMSR010000005.1, from coordinate 53,868,645 downwards.
AAACTGTTTAAAGATTTGAGAACATTATTTCAGTCTGCTAATGTTTATACAAGTTTATATATCTTGCAAAATTTCATTGACTAGAAAATCGCGTTTTTTCATATTAATTCCAATTTTCAGTGGGAGTGCAAGACAGACATGGACAACAGTTACAGGTTTGGACAAGTTGAAGTGACTTGTGAGGGCTATGATTACCCGGAAGATCCATACATTCTGAGAGGCTCCTGTGGGGTATGTTTCTCATGTGCCATTTAATTTTAAAAACTACATCTATAACAATAGTTTGGCGTTTTCAGAAGTCTTTGGGTAGTCTAGGGATGTCTTCGGGTAAATATTCGACCCGAAAGGATCGATCAGTTTTGAAGTCAATACAATTTTTATAGATGTAATTTTACACTTTTCAAAACAGATGTTGTTATTTTCTGTACAGTATGGGAAAAGGTTTTTATTTTTTGTAATGAAATCATTTTTTGAAACAATCTTTAAAAAAGAGAGAAATGTTTCAACATTTAATGACCGCTAGCTCCTATCATTGACTTCCGGCAAAATGCAAATCCATGTTAGGTCCCGTCCTCAAGGGCGGCGCCAATAAAAGCTCATCCTGTGCGACAGTTAACTTAGAATTATCACAAAAAAATGGGCGGAGGAATAAAGTAAATGTGTCACAAATAAATATATGATGTACGCTTCGTATAAGGCGCTGAAGTTTTTGTTACCAGGCAACAGGCAGCTACTCTCTGTACACGTCTGAACAATCAAAATGACCAAAGGTGTTATAAAAGAACTACTAGTGCAGGTATGTGATCCATATGTTACTATGTACCACAACCGCAAAAATGTTTTGGCTTTGAAAATAAATTTAGAATCTACATCTAATTTAAATTTTCAGTTGGAATATACGTTAGAATTTACTGAGGAAGGATGGGCAAGAAAGAGGGCTCATGAGCATGACAAGTACTCTTCCGAGAATTACTACTCACAGAACAGGTAAATAGTGATGGTGTCGAATTCTTTACATCGCAGTAATTTTTCGTTTTCAATAAGTACATGATTGTCAGAACTTTAATCGTAAACAGCAAGAATTTCACAAATATACTAATATTTTGTCATCAAGGTGTGAATACCTTGGTTTTGGTCACTTTTACTAGTATTTACTATTTAGTTTTACTTGTACATAGGTGCAGACAACATTAATTTTGTTTTAGATTATTTTCTTTACACCAGTCTTGTAACCTTTTTACAGTGTATAAATTAAGTTTTACTTGTACATCTAGATTCTAACTGTGTTTGTTCTACTACTCTGAAAAAGGTAACTTAAATAACAACATTTTCCTTTCAGTAACACAAGTCAAATATCTTTCATGCAAGGGTTGGTCTTTCTACTTATTATCGCAGTTTTTACGTACTTCATATATACGAAATGTATAGCCAAGCCAAGCACACCACCAAACACACCACGTGGTAATCCTCCATCATATGACGAAGCTGTGAGGTCAGGAAATCACCATGACAACAGACAGCAACCATCAGCGCCGCCACCGCCTGGCTTCAAACCAGAGTATATACCTAACGCTGGAGAAGGAATCCAGCCCAATTTCCAAACAGCCCCACCACCACAATTTGCTTCTAATATATGGAGTTCAACCACAAGTAAGTTTTATTTAGCTTGTTTTTTTTTTGCCTTTTTAATTACGTTTAGCAGACAAGAAAGGTTTTTTATTACTAGTTGTATACAGGAAAAGTATCAAACTTAAGTAACATTTTTGTCCCTTAAAAGATGCTAATTTCATTAAGGTGTTAAAACTTTTGAGCAAGGGTAATTGGTAAAGGGAAGCCATTGAAAACTTTAATTACCCTTTGCTGATTTTTTCTTCTATTCACAAGTGACCGAAAACACTCACCATCACACTCATTGTAGCCAGAGAGCCACACCACCTGTAACTAAAACAGAAACCACCAAAGCTACCACGAGTTCAGCACCTCACAGTTCTGGAACTAGAACAGCATCAGGATTTGGTAGTACCTCAAGAAGGAAATATACTGAGACAACAACACCACCTAAAACTACCACAGGGAACACAAGCACCACCTCAGTACCACAGAGTACAGGAACAAGAACAGCATCCGGGTTTGGAGGCACTAAGAGAAGATGAGACGAAAATATTATAAACTTTTTAATATTGACTTATCTAGCGGGGGATTATTCAATAAAATAAAACATGACTTCTAACTGTAAAAGCTTTGAAAACTAGTAAAAATGGCTGAGGATTGCTCTCTCATTCTAAAAGTAATCCTGACAAAATAATTTAATGACTTTTATCAAGTTCCTCCAGTATTCTTTCCACATGTATTGTGCAATAATGTATGTATGTTTATAAGTGTAAGTATATCAAGCATTTCTAGCTGATCATGCTAGTTATATGATGGGTTTGATATAGTTTCTGACAAAAAAAGATTGTTACGGATCCCTGTAAAGTTATCAGACACGTTTATTTTATGTGAATGGCTTTCTTCAGCATTGTTTTTGAACTTGTCACATTTACCGTTTTAATATTTATTACACGTTTTTGACATTATGATAGGACCACTACCGTTGTACATTGTTGTTGAGACTTTAGATTGTGTGTCATTCAAACTTGAAGTGGAATATCATACTAAAGACACACTCAGTTTTTCTATTAACACAATAATATGCAGAAGAAATACGCAATTTTATACCATTCCGTTTGACATTTTTATTATGTTCATTGTTAACTCATTGTACATAGAAGACTTGTATATATTATAGTAATTAAATTATAATTATCTGACATAGTTTATTTTATACACAATATTAGAGTACTTATTAGGATCGCTTGTTGCGTTGCGCCTCAGCGCAACGCATGTTTGGGGTCACGTAACTGGAAGTCACTGGTGAGGTGGCAATGATCAATTTATCACCGTATCGGTAGTAGTGAATAAATTCGTTTTCGATACTGAAAAGACTTCGTTGAAGTTACTGACATTGAACTAAATTCCACTGGTAAACAGTGCAGTATTCTAAATTTGCTACAAAGGCACAGAATAGTTTAATGATAAAAATGATGAATAATCGTGTTTTATATTAAACATTTATTTTTCGGCAAATAACAGTTCATTTCGGTAAATATTTAGGTATGTGGTAAAACCCTGACCTGACCAGACCAGAACACACAAAAGGCCGATCGTACCAGAAATTTTCGCCGATATGACTTACACACAACAGCGTTATTATTTCGGTATTAAAAATATCTGCATTTGGTACATGTGTAACCAAACTAGATTTTTCATTGTTAAAGTAATAATATTGAGCGCTAAGAGCAGTATCGAAACGTTTTCATCTGTAATAGAAACTATAAAATTCAATGTTAGTTCAACGAATGGATTTATTTGTGTGTATATAGGCCCGCTCATGTTTTACCGAGTTCTGAGTATTCTTTGTTTATATTGTTTTGTTCATATCGGCGGAAATTTCCGGTACGTTTCGTGCTTTCCGTGGTGTAGTCTTTTACCCCCAACAATTAAAATTTTCCAAATTGAAAGACCCGCCATTACGATCTTTGCGGGACTGTTTCTCCCCATTATGATGGTCAGGAAAAATGTTTAAAAATTTAAAATTCGCATAGAAAGTACAGTAACAATGCATTGAATATAGCCTATGCTTTTGTTTGTAATTGTGCTTATTAGGTCCACCATCCTCGTTCGAGGTATAGTCGGTACGACCCGAAGCCTATGCTCACTACAGATGACCACTATATACAATTTACATTCGTAAATATCCATCTTTACAGGTCAAGTTCGATTATGGCCACATTTGCACTTAATAGTTCAGAGAAACACATGTGTGCACCTGTATGATAGTCGTTATACATTTTCATACTTGCATGTTACTGAATAGCACAAAGCGAGAGCATCCGTTTCCTTTGCACACATTTCTAGATTTTGCTCTATTATTCTAGGTAGAAAAACTCTGACATATTGTGAAACAAATGATTAAATAGAACACCATTTTATACTCACTACTCTTGGAAATGTTACAGTCTGTATGCCACGAAGTTTTCCTTGCAAGAACGGTTACATACACTTCCACTTAATATACTTGTATAAATTTTGTATATATGTCTTTGCATAGTTATTGTAGTCATAAGCAATTATTATAACATTCTAAACAATGCAACCAGGGATTTGACGGGTATATTGTCGTAATTGCAAGACTCAGTGTAATTTGAAAATTAAAATAAAACTTGCTTCTTTCTATTCCTTGGTTTTAATCGATCGGCCCCTGTATTAAAGTTGTAAAGTATATTAAGAGTATGCATGTGATTATGTTGTTATTGCAAAACATTTTGAAATTCTGACAATACATCTGGCATTTATTCTTGTTTTCATAGTATTAGCTCACCTGATACAAAGGATGACTATCGACCTTGAAAACATTCTAGAGACTACCATCATGAAAATTGGTCAAACTGTTTGTCTCAATGATTTCTAGGTCAAGTTTGAATCTGGGTCATCTGGAGTTATATAGAAACTAGGTCACACAGTCAAATTAAAGATGAACCTTGTAAACACTCTAGAAGTCACATTTTATAGCCTATCAAATGAACATTGGTCAAAATGTTTGTCTATGTTATATTGGAGTGGTGGTCACCTTAGATCCAAAACTAGGTAACAAGATCAGATCAAGAGATAACTTTTTATTGCTCTAAAAGTCACATTTTATAACCAATTTTTATGAGAAATAGCCAGAATCTTCCGGTTTTGATGATGACCTAACTAAATCTGGAACACATATAGATCAAGGTTGATTTTGATCACATTGTGTAATAAGTAGGCCATGCACTCAGGTGGACGATATAGGTTCAAGATGGCTACTCTTGTTAGCAGTTCTAGTCAAGTGAAGAAAATCAGTCGATTTTATATGTCTCTTTCTTGTTTTTTTAACGTCTCAAAATCGTGTTCCGAAGTCTAATACAGTTCTGCCTTTAATACAAGTCATCATCATTTCCTTGGGCAACGCTATCTTCTTTGCTGCGATCCGCAGCAACTTTTCTACTTGTTACTAAATTATTCCAATACTTGGTAATTTTTGTACAAATAAAAACATCTAACGAGTATCGGCCTAGTTCGCCATACAACATGTACATGTGTAAGCAGGTGTGCTCTTGCGCGAATTTGTGATTTTACGATGAAATTCAGTATGCACCTTTTCTATGTCGCTGTTACTTTCTATTCCCAAAACTTCACATTGATACTATAGTGCTGTCAAATAGTTTAGCTGAAGATCTTAGTAGATTTAGGTTGTAAATACGTTTGTATAAAAGATGCATTTCCTTTCTGGCTTGTGCAATTAAATGCGCTTCAGCTTTATTATATTTACCATTTGGGTTGAATACCACACACAAGTATTTGTATTTGTCAACGATTTCTTTATTCATTCCATTTGACGTAAAAGAGTCAAAAAGACATATTCCGCGTACCGCGTTTATTAGTACCAAATATCATAATTTTCGTCTTTTCGGTATTTATTTTAAGTTCCCACATTTGACAATACACTCAACAAAATTCCTAATCGGTCAGTTTATATAGTATTATAATTTTTCTAATAATGCATGTATTCACACAAAATTTCACATCTGATATTGGAACGTGTAATGTAGCGAATTATTGAATTTTTTAGCCGGCTCGCGATGAAAGTAATTGAATTATGCATGTTGACCATTATAGCACGTTTGCACGTGCGGCGCATGAACATCTATTTGCACGAATTATTGGAGTGACCGTTTCGGAATTTTGTTGAGTGTATATAATGTATACGTATTATGTCTCGTCTTGTCCTTCGTAGTTTGTATGTGTGTTAATATGTTTGTGCCAAGTATGTCCCTTATTGTCCTCCGTAGTATGTTAGTTGTATGATTTACACAGTACTCCATACTCCATAGACTATTCAATAGTCCCACTCGTACATCAATTTCTAATATTTTCACTAATTGTCCATTAACCACATGGAAGGGGCTCTTATTTTTTATTTCGCAGCTTATTTACACAACAACACGATAATTATGATTGTAAATTCTTTATTTATAGAAAGTATATATGTAAATATCTAAAGTAACATGTACATATATATCAAGGGAACGTTAATATACGTTAGTTAAAACATGGCATTCTCTAAATATTTCTTAAATTAAAGTATTCATTCTCCACATGGGCCTTGTGGTTTCAGAGAAGAAGATTTTTAAAGTTTTTCCTATAGAAACGTACGTAAAATCAAGTGACCCCTGAGGGCGGGGTCAATTTTGACCCGGGGGTTATTATATGAACACTAATGGTAGAGACCCACTAGACAATGATTCATGCCAAATATCAAAGTTCTGGGCCTTACAGTTTGCAGAGTAGAATGAGAAGAATTGTTTTTAAAGTGTTTCCTATTTGTCCCCATAGCAACCAGAGTTCTTCATGGAATAAAATTCTTTGAACAACTTTGATAGAGCTTCGCGCGCACACATTGATGATGCAACAAAAGCGAGAAGTGTTAGCGATGGTAGTTAGTCAGCCGATTAAAGGACACGTCAGTAAACCGAAAGTAACAAAAAGCTACTTAACATGAAATCTTAAAACAAATTGGTTAAAACATCAAATGAAAGGTAGGTATCAAGCTTATAAAACGTTTAAATATAATAGTCGGGCATGTATATGTCGTAAAAATGGATTGATAAAAGCCGAATGATGACGGAAGTCAATTGTTTTTATTTCAAATTGCTATTATTCTTACAGGTTCAACTTCATTCCTCGAGTTTTGAAAAAAAAACACTATAATTCTGCAAAGAAGGACATATTGGGCCACCCTTACATTTTCCTGTAAAGTGGTGCCGGCCGCGTCTCCTCGGAAGATTTCCATCTCTTTTTAGAAGAAATATTGGTGGTTTGCCGGCGTGATAATACAAAATGTCAAATGCTAATGCGACATCTTAATAAAAGAAAGAGACAATTACATGTACCAAAGTCAAAAATTGTGATTGTAATAGCCCAGATCAGTTGCTGTAAATTTGGCGAAATGCTTGAAATTCCACCATCGACAAAATATTTGATTTTGCCAACCAAAGAGGATACCACGCCACCACCCACCCGGACCAGCCCCTACCTGTCCTGTAGCCCTACGTTCAGATTTGATGGAAATCATATGCGGTTTCTATATTTTCCCAACAGTTATTACAACAACAGTATTTGTATAGTTCCCGTAGCTGTTGTGTGTGTGTTCTTTAAAAGTATTAAGACATCGTATTCATTTCATCCTTTCTGAGAACATGTAAGCTAACACAAAATTATTTCCGTCTATTGGAAATAAAGAGAAGCGTAAAGAAAGTCATTGAAATCAATAAAATAAAAAATATATGGTCGTACTAGAGCTCGAACCAGTAACTTTAAATTAAAACGTACATATTTTACTCTCAAATATCTCTGTTATAACCACGCCAGCAGTTTTGCGCACTATTTCATATCAAAACTAATGGTATATTTTAAAATTTATTGACCCGACTTACCTCGGCATTGGAGCAGTCTATTTTAAAAGTACAAAAACACGTATGACCTAGAAATCGACTTTTTTTGTAGTTTCCCCGACCTTTAACTTAAAAATAATGTCTACAAGCCTTAGTGCCCAAAGCATACAATTCATATCAGTCAATACATAGACTTAATTCGCGTAGCTACGGTTACCAACAAAACAAGATTTTGATTGGTCTATATTACAAAATATTTCCCGCCTAATTCGCTTCGCTCAACCGACGGAAAATATAAAATACCAG
>JAFMSR010000005.1:53841436-53860319 GCA_022818135.1 Saxidomus purpurata | reverse complement strand
TTCAATACCAATATTGGAAAATTTCAATCACCTACGTCCAATACATACAAAACTACAACATTTTGAAAAAGTATACATAAGGCGTCATTGTTCACTCTAAAAATGACGTCACAAACCACAATTGGCCGTCAAAACTCACTTCAATTTACAATTCCGGTAATCATTTCCTAACAATATTATTAATTTTTGGTTGCAATATTATATACTCTTTCAATATATATCATATCTGGTGAACTATTTCATGTCTTCTTTCCACAATATGCCTTTTTTCATAGAGTATAGCCAAAATAAAAAAAAGAATCATTTCAAATCGTTGTTGCCATAGTAATGGTCCTGGAGAATTTTGAAGCTGGTAGTATGTTTCCGTTGAGGAAAATATAGTGGCTATCAGTTTTTATCATTGGTTTCGCATTTAAAGAGTGTGACAAAAATGTTGATTTTATGGTTTTTTTAATCAATTATTGTCGAATAATGTAACAAATGTCCGAAGGTACATTTTCGCGCGTCGACGGTCAATTATTAGTTTTACACATGAATCTGTCGATCATCGTATTAGATATTTCTTTTCAGTAATTTGTGTGAAAAGTTCAAAATGGAGCCATTAACATGGGCGTTTATGACGATCTGGGTTTTATTTAACTATGTGCAACCTTTTCCAGGTAAGTAACAAAGTACAGACTGTAAATATATGTACATTGAATTGATATCAGTATATTGGTTACTTGATATACAGATCTATTATATAGAGGATAATTGTTGGTTTCGGTGTAAGATTACGTTATAATTTCACCGAGTGGGCACCAAAAGTGATATTTTCACGAGTGGCGCAGTCACGAGTGAAAATAACATTTTTTGATGTTCACGAGTGAAATTAACGTGATATTACACCGATACCAACAATTTTTCTGTTTATTTTATGGTTAAAACTCTACTTTTATTGAGTTTGTTTCTATAAAATATCGAAAATCGCGGGAAACGTCATCACAAAACATAGCGCAAATGACGTCATTTTAACGACGTTATCGTCGCATGGATTCCAGCTTTGATTACGCCCGTTATACTTTTTGACGTAAGTCCGGGTTAAAGATTGCAAAAACAGTGAAAAATAAAAATGGTAATCCACTGTTTCAAAACTGTGGATTATCACTTTTATTCCACTGAGAAAACCCTATAATCCACTGGAAAACATAAAATAAATCGCCTGATTTGTGTATCATATACAGATCTGAGTGCCATACACCAATCAGTGTATCTGGTAATACACAAATTGGGATATTGATCAAATGTGTAATTTTAAATTGTATTGTTTTCTTCAGTATTTCATTTACTTACATTGGCAACATCAAAGGGGAATTCAACAGAGGTGAAATAACATTTTTATAAAACATGACCTTGTTCATTATGTGACTTTTACATAAAAGGCAAAAACACAACACCACTTTACAAATGTGGTTGTTGAATCACAAACAGTATCATGATTACATTTATGTGTGTAATGCACAAAGCGCACTTTTCTGCCTTACCTGAGAATCAGCTTTATCATTTTCTGTTTACACCAATTTGTGTATAACCAGATACACTGATTTCTATTAATGATATTACAGAAACCAACAATATCTTAGTTGGTAATATGTCTCTGAATTCATTTATGGAAATAACCTTGTCCTGGTATGACAGTCAGACTGATAATCTCCTAAAGAACAGCTCGTGTTGTATAGTTATTTCAGCAACATCAAAGATTCAGTAATAAAAGCTACATAGTCAATATTATTTATCAGTCCTATGATGACAAGAGATTTTGTTGAATTCAGTGAAAACACAACGAAAAGTAACAGGTCCAACCGTCCAAGTATTCTCGGGATTGTTTTCACTTCAGCCATTTCATCATTTTGAAATTATCATTCATTTTCTGGCACTAACATTTAACCTTCGCAATATTGCCTCACATGGACGGAAGGGACGCACATCATGTCATATGATTTTAATGAGCAGATAATTGACTAATAATGGACATTAATTGCAGACATTCAGTGAATTGTAAATATGTTTAATCAGGAATTGCACTATTTTTCGTTTATCAGTTAAAAATTTTGTTGCATGAAATGAATAGGAATTGATCAGTCATAAATTGTTTTAATAATTTTGATAATTTTATTCAACTAAACAAAGGTCAGAAACAACACAACAATAATACTATTCCTTAGTAGTTAGCTCTGCATATATCTATGATAATGGCTACATTGTATATCTATGAGTATGGCTTTCATACGTTGTTGCAACCGCATGAAACACTATAAAATCTAGACAGTTACAAATAGAAAACCCACAGTGTCAAAACTATTGTTGTCAAATACTGGTGATGTCATCATGTTCAATATCAGAAATAACTTTGTTTACACAAGTGTCACAGGAATAATAGATATTCACCTATTTAAATGATTTATTACATGTATAAATTAAGTTCCAAAATCTGTTAGAATATGCCTAAAATAGGCACTTGGCACTCAATACGGTATACAACAGTAGGCCCAAAATAGGCCCATGGTACAGAAGTTGTTAAGCCGAGCTTTGTTGTTTTTTTTTAAATGAAGGTCAACAAATGACATAATTGTATGTAGAGGTAATGTAAACAATAAATATCTTGTCATTATGATGTCCTCAGTAGCAAAAGCATTACTTTTAAAAATATAACGATAAAAGAATGAAGGATCCACAAAAAACAAAGAATAACAGGGGCTTTTTAAAAAACATTATTAAAAAAATTGATTGTTATTGATGCAAAAAGTATGGTAAGTGCAGTTACAATACTTTTTGCACCAAAGGATCTATTGCAATTATAAAGATCTTCAGTGCAAAAACTCAAGTAAGTGCACTTACCATAGTTTTTGCGCCAACAAAATTTGAAGTTCAGTTACGTGTTTTCATTTTTTTGGCAAAAAAGGTATTTTTCATCCAAAAACAGCTTCCAAATTTTACTGACTGATGAAAATTGATATTTGTAAATTAAAAATGCAAAAAAGTGATTTTCGCAAAAAATGTCAGTTACATGACTTTTTGCTCCAAGGTGACGAGATGTTGTTATTTTCTGTACAGTATGGGAAAAGGTTTTTATTTTTTGTAATGAAATCATTTTTTGAAAGAGAGAAATGTTTCAACATTTAATGACTGCTAGCTCCTATCATTGACTTCCGGCAAAATGCAAATCCATGTTAGGTCCCGTCCTCAAGGGCGGCGCCAATAAAAGCTCATCCTGTGCGACAGTTAACTTAGAATTATCACAAAGGAATGGGCGGAGGAATAAAGTAAATGTGTCACAAATAAATATATGATGAACGCTTTCCCAGTAGTTTCGTATAAGGCTCTGAAGTTTTTGTTACCAGGCAACAGGCAGCTACTCTCTGTACATGTCTGAACAATCAAAATGACCAAAGGTGTTATAAAAGAACTACTAGTGCAGGTATGTGATCCATATGTTACTATGTACCACAACCGCAAAAATGTTTTTGTTTTGAAAATAAATTTAGAATCTACATCTAATTTAAATTTTCAGTTGGAATATACGTTAGAATTTACTGAGGAAGGATGGGCAAGAAAGAGGGCTCATGAGCATGACAAGTCCTCTTCCGGGAATCACTACTCACAGAACAGGTAAAAAGTGGCAGTAACTTTTCGTTTTCAATAAGTACATGTTTGTCAGAACTTTAATCGAAAATATCAAGAATTTCACAAATATACTAATATTTTGTCATCAAAGTGTGAATACCTTGGTTTTGGTCACTTGTACTAGTATTTACTATTTAGTTTTACTTGTACATAGGTGCAGACAACATTTTTCAGATTATTTTCTTTACACCAGTCTTGTGACCTTGGAAACTACTGGTTAGGAAATAATGGATTGTGGTGGGCGTGATTAATAAAATTATACTGAATGAAATTTAACCGGCGACCCCTAGGTGAGGAGTCAGACGATCTACCGCTTCACCACGGCCCCACCCTAAAAGCAAGAATTACCTTTTTGCATTGTATAACTTTAGTTTTATTTGTGCATACATCTAGATTCAGACTGGTAACTTAAATAACAACATTTTCATTTCAGCAACACAAGTCAAATATCGTTCATGCAAGGGTTGGTCTTTCTACTTATTAACGCAGTTTTTACTTGCTTCATATATACGAAATGTATAGCCGAGCCGAGCACACCACAAAACACACCACCAGCGCCGCCAGCGTCTAGCTTCAGACCAGAGTATATACCTAACCCTGGAAAAGGAATCCAGCCCCATTACCAAACAGCCCGACAACCACAATTTGCTTCGCGTATATGGAGTTCAACCACAAGTAAGTTTTATTTAGTTTGTATTCATTTGTAAGCCTTTTTACCAACGTTTAGCAGACAAGTAAGGTTTTTTATTACTAGTTGTATACAGGAAAAGTATCACGCGTAAGTAATATTTTTGTGCCTTAAAAGATGCTTATTTCATTTAAGTGTTAAAACTCAGTTTGAGCAAAGGGTAATTGGTAAATACTTGAATGATCCTTTGCTGATTTTTTCTTCTTCTATTCACAAGTGACCGAAAGCACTCATCACACACATTATAGCCAGACAGTCCCACCACCTGTATCTCCAACAGAAAGCACCAAAGTTACCACGAGTAGAATATCACAGTTCTGGAACTAGAACAGCATCAGGATTTGGTGGTACCTCAAGAAGGAATTATACCGAGACAACAACACCACCTAAAACTACCACAGGAAATACAAGCACCACCGCAGTACCACAGAGTACAGGAACAAGAACAGCATCCGGGTTTGGAGGCACTAAGCGGAGATGAGACGAAAACATTAAAAACTGTTGAATATTGACTTATATAGTGGGTGATTGTTCAATAAAATAAACCATGACTTCTAACTGACTGCGTGTAAAAGCTTTAAAACTAGTAAAAATGGCTGAGGATTGCTCTGTCAGTATTAAAGTGATCCTGGCAAAATAACTTAATGACTTTTATCAAGTTCCTCCAGTATTCTTTCTACATGTATTGTGCAATAATGTTATATATGTATGTTTATAAGTGTAAGTATATCAAGCATTTCTAGCTGATCATGCTAATTATTATGAAGGGTTTGATAGAGTTGACAAAAACGGATCCCTGTAAAGTTATCAGACACGTTTATTTTATGTGAATGGTTTTCTTCAGCATTATTTTCGTACCAGTCACATTTACCGTTTTAATATTTATTACACGTTTTCGACATTATGATAGAAGAAGTAGATTTTATTTTGACTTAAGCCATACAGTTTCTCGTCATAACATACATATACAAATTATAAATACAGAGTACAAAGATCAAATCAGTATTAAATTGTCAAAACATACAATTTTCAATACATGAGGGAGGATCATCATCTACTTATTCAGTTTTTTTATCAAAGTTTAACTACAAACAAGGTCTTTCAAATATTATTGAATACTAGCTGCAAATAACATCAGTTCACATGTGACGTTATCTTGATTGAGTACTAGTAATCTTTATACATACTCGACTTTGCTAGAATTGTATTGTTTGTTTCTGCTGTATAGATATTTGTTTTTGCAATAAAGATTATTTCAATCGCTTAGACTTTCAAGTATTTTGATATGATACATATAAAATAAGAAAATTAATCCCTTAAGCACTGACAAAAAACAGCATGGACCAACAACTTAACATACGCACAGAAATGCTATCCTCCAACTATGCCTTTTTATAGCAGATAAGATAAACACTGTACAGCTTAAAAATAACCATACAAAGGCAACACGTTTGCCAAGTAAGGCAAATCAAAGCATAAAACAAATGCATAATAAAACAAGTGACTAAAACTAAAACAGTGTTGATAAGTAAGGTCTAAGTATGGTGGCTGATTTCTGCCATTTTGTTCTGGCGTTTTGATTAACTCTTACGAAGATTAGCATAAGTTTTTGTAATATTTATTTCCTCTACACCGCAAAGGGCAAATCATCATCGGCATTACCTGAAATCAGGTCCCCCTTGGGGACGGGTTGACAAACATATATAGAAAAAAAAATCTTCAAGTTATTGATTATGATTTAACAAACTAAGACCAGGGATGAACAAACGGGTAATCGCACCTTTTTCGCCATAACACTCAGGTTGCCGGCGCGGGGTTTGGAACACCATCCCCCAAGAGGCCCCTCTACAACCCTGGTACCCCATATACTGATTCATTAATTTTTTTATAAAATTGAAGAAAAGAAATTCAGTATATACATATAGTACTATTATTATTTTGTTTTAATATATCGGTATATGTGGTACCAGGGTTGTTGTAGAGGGGCCTCTGGGGAGATGGGGGTCCAAACCCGCGCCGGCTACCTGTGATAACACTTAGGTAACTCACTATTTTCCTTAGTAGGTGGGGTACATGTTTTTTTCATTTTTTCCTTTAACATCAAATGTGTTTCACTTGTTTGGGATATCGTAGTATTGTATTATACTTACACTAATAATTCGCGTAAAGAGAAATAGAAATTAGTGAATTACAATGAAGAATGGATACATTTTGAAACAGTTTCTTGTTCGTTAATGAACAAAGACAGTGTGGCAGAATCAGTGGAAATAAAGGAACTAAAGCATAGTTTACACCGCTATCAACAAACTCGTGTGCTAAAATTGTTTATTTACCTAGCAATTTAAAAGATTTTGTCATAGTCTTTATCATAATTCACTAATTTTTATTTTTTCTTTATATGATTTATTAGTGTAAGTATACTACAGTATTATGGCATTCCAACCAAGAAAAAGAAACGTTTGATTTAAAAAAAAAAAAAATGAAAAAACATACACCCCATCCACTAAGGAAAATGGTGCGTTACCTTGGAACAAATTCATACAATTACATGCATACAATGTATATACAGTCAAACCTCTGAACAAAGACCACTGTTGGGAAGCTACAAATGTGGCATTTGTTTGCAGGTGGTCTTTATTCACAGGTATGTGTACTTTATATTAATAGTGCACGGTGATCTCCCTGCACAGTGTTTAACGATTGTTTTTTACTTAACATCGATAAAATGTTTTTCCTGGTATATAATGTCAAGGATATAAATCTCATTTTCTGTGTTTCCACAATAAACTTAATTCTTCGTTTAACAGGAAAAATTCGTTATGTTACATTAACAAAAGGGTATAATTTTTTTAATGCCTTTGGAACAGCGACCATTAAAGGCTTTCACTTCTCTGATTAAATGCAAAGGAAATCTGAGGCTGCCAAAAAATTTAACTGTCTATGGTTAGGCATATAGGACATAACGGATGAACTGTACAGGGCATAGCATGTATTTTATAGTGTATGCAAAGTAAAATATGAACGGATGCATGCTATTTACAGCAACAACAAAAACCACAATGATGATGCAACAAAAGCGAGAGTTACGGGTAAGTGGTGTTTGATACACACTGCTATTTGTGGAAAATCGTAAGACGATTAAAGGACACGTCAGAAAACCAAAATTAACAAAAAGCGACCTAACATGAAATCTTAAAACAAGTTGATTAAAACATATCAAGGGAGATATCGGATGAAAGGTAGGTGTCGAGCTTTTAGTGTTTGAATATAATAGTCGGGCATGTATGTTAAATAAAGGCCAAACGATGATGGAAACTGTTCTCGTTTCAAGACTTTAAAGTTTATAACATTTTCAAAAGTAGGAGATGGAAACATTTTGTTAAATGTTAATCACGATGTCCTCAAACTGGCAAAGAATCGTATGGGATACTCGAGAAAGCCACGAACAGATTCTAGTACCACCCAGCATTCATTTCCTAGTTATTGGCACCGTGAAATTAACCGCATCTGCTTTGAAGTTTGTCGATCATCGTATTTAAATATTTCTTTTCAGTAATTTGTGTGAAAAGTTCAAAATGGAACCGTCTACATGGGCGTTTATGACGATCTTGATTCTACTTAACAATGTGCAGCCTTTTTCTGGTAAGTAAATGAAGGTAAATGCATGTACAAATATTAGTATATTGGCTACAATGTATAAATATAGGTCCATTTAATCTGTAATCGCGACTACAACGGCATCTAAAATCCGAATCAAGACAAACTCCCCGCAGCGGTTACTTCCTTCACCACTGCCATCACAAACCCATCCTCGGTAACCCAGGCTATGACTGCAGAGAAGCGGAGGAAATTAACCGCGGGTTCAGACGATGTCACAAACCGTATTCACGTCCGACCCCCTAGTATTTTACAAAATTTTGTTAAAATTTCAAAAAGTACAAATTTGAATTTTAGCGTTAGTTTTTTGTACTGCTTTTGCAGTAAGGTTAATTTTATGATTTTATCAAGAGATCAAACACCAAAAGTTAAATAAAAAAAATGTGATTTTGATATAATTATTTGTACATGCCGTCACATGACAATTTTTCATCATCACGTGTTATCTTGTAAAAAGGCACTGCAGTGATTTGTGAGCAGAGCTCATCCAGTCAAATTGAGTTTGGAATTAAGACTACTATAAAACTGTGTGACAAACTATTCTTTATGAAATGGGGGTTGGGACATGCCACTTTCTAATTGCCACTTGCTTATTACCACTTAAAGTCTCGCTTATTGCTAATTGCAGGTTTAGACATGCCACTTTTTAGTTGCCACTTGCTAATTGCCACTTGCTTATTGCTAATTGCAGGTTTTGGCATGCCACCTACTTATTGCCACCTGCTACTTTCTTATTGATAATTGCTAGTTGGGACATGCCACTTGTTATTTGCCACTTGGGTATTGCTAATTGCTAACTGGGACATGCCACTTGTTATTTGCCACTTGCTAATTGCTAATTGCTAATTGAGACATGCCACTTGCTAATTGCCACTTACCACTTGCTTATTGCTAGTTGGGACAATCCAATTGCTATTTGGCTCTTGCTACTTGCCAATTGCCTTTTCTTATAGCTAATTGCCAGTTGCCAATTGCTTATCGGTATGAGTACCGAACATGACTAGAAAAAAAGAACATTAGCTATTATCATTTTATTGAAGTAAAATATTAAGATTTTGATGAAAGGTCCATTACTAAAGACCAAATCGCTTTTTCTTTTAAATCTGTAATTGTAACGGGCGTCTTCTCAGAAGGAAACACATGACATACAGCGTCAAATGTGACCATCTTGTGTTGAAAATGTGAGTTATAAAACACTGTGGGGAATCACTTGACTTTGTTTTGATATTTTTCACGGACAATGGCGGATGATAAACACCGGTAAGTGCCTGATTTTCGTACTTTTTCGTTCATATTACTTTCCACACATATTGATGATATTCAAGACATATCCTATACCCTGGCCATTAAAATTCCGCGTGTTTTGGTTCCTTTCCCTCCGCTGAAGTATGCATAGATTGTTTGGAATGCATTCAAATGTAATCGTGGAAAAGAATTTTGTTGGGCTAAATTTCACGGACTATCAAGTATTTTTCCAAACAAAGGCATAAAAACTTATCATGTGACGTGTGTTTTTAGCCAGAATTAATGCAAAATTATCTCTTTACATCGTATGGGTGTGAGCAGATTTCATTTCTTGAATTTTAAGGAATTATCACCATTTTGATAAAAATGCTAGATTACACGTGATACAATTTTAGGCTAGATTACACGGAATTGGATGTGCTAAACATTTGTTCAAAGTTATTTTCAAATTAATCAATGCATGCCAAAGTTATAGTCCGGATACGAATGAGTGCATATATACAGGATTCCATTACCTTCAAACTGTAAGTGTGATCTTGACCTTTGAAGTAGGGACGTGGGTCTTGCACGCGACACATCATCCTGATGTACTTGATATTTGTGCCAAGTTATTCTAAAATCCTTCAATGCATGACAAAGTTACAGCCCGGACAGGAATGTATGCATATAATCAGGATTCCATTATAGTCAAGGCTGTTGAGCCTCAAAATAGGCTGAACCCGGAC
Organism: Saxidomus purpurata; assembly: GCA_022818135.1. Taxonomy (NCBI): domain Eukaryota; kingdom Metazoa; phylum Mollusca; class Bivalvia; order Venerida; family Veneridae; genus Saxidomus; species Saxidomus purpurata. Next base: position 53,850,341 of record JAFMSR010000005.1, on the reverse strand, counting down.
AAAATTCATACAGAAATAAAACTTATGTTTTCTGAAAGTTCAATATCTGTAGTATCCATAAACACAAAGTTCCCAAAAGTTCCCGCCTGGGAAACTCTACAATCCAAGATGGCCGCCAAGATGGCCGCCAAACTTTTGAAAAATACCCTATCACATGCAAGTGCTTACAAGTATCGCATATTCTATTAATGTTGCTAACTATCACTACTATATCAAAATTTATGGGCATATCTCTTGTTCTGATATAGTTTCCATTTCTGTAAAATTATCAGGAATTTGTACTAAAAATACCTATTTTTTACTCTTTTGCAAAATACTTATATTTTGTTTCCATTCTTTAAAATATTTATAGCAAAAATGCCTGAGAAAGGATATCATTTGTTTAACCAATTCTATATGTGTAAATTTTGATATGTTTCGGAAAGTTCTGAAACTACTAAAACAACAGTGACTTGTACAAGAAGGTATACTGCGCAAGGTGGATGGGGACATGTTACAGGCAGTTCAATAATTCAAACAACACATAACTTTTAATCGCATTGTCCATAAACGTGTGTATAATTAATACTAAACTATTGAATTATGATTTACTTAATATATGGAAAGTAGCAAATTTCCAATGTCAATGCATAGACTGTCTAGGCCATCGTAAATATCCAGAGTGGTTCTCTATGTACAAACAACCATTTGAAGATGTAAATAGAACTTCAGAAAATAATTATTGTAAAATTCACTTAAAATAGTCTGATTGCTTTTAGTTTGCATTGGATTGTGCATAAGTCTTAGATATGAAACTGAATTATTGAAAGAGTGACTGCCCTTTGTTACAAAGGGCTCGACCCGTTATGTATATAAATGTGCCAGAAATTTTAATTTCCAATATATGGTGAAAAAATATTAATAGACACCTTACAACATTTACCGTGCCGTCAGAACGTCAAAAACGTCGACCATGTACAGTGTGACGTCATGCGTGAAAACGTCAAGGAAATAGACAAAAAATCGTCATTTCAACCGAAAATTTGAAGGTTTTTCTCTACGTCGCCGACCACGTCATTTTCATCAGTTATGCCTTCAATTTAAAAACAAAACAAAACAAAAACAGATACCATCTGCAGTAAATTGCTCGTAGTGTCACTCTTAAACACTGGAAATTATAGAATGCGTATCATTTGCACAGCCATTTTTTATGTCGAATCGGCGCGTACAAAGTATATAAATTTCATTCGTGTGTTTAGATATTCTAAATGTCTTATATCGTAATTTTTTTGACAGCAATAACATTTGGTCTTCAGCATGATTGCAGGTCTTTCTCCATCGTAACAAAATCTCGACACTAGATATCAGCGTCTTGTTGGAAAACTGTTTGAGTTTTAATATTCCCTCAGGCTACCCTTCTTTCAAAATATATTTTCGTCAGCCGTCGGGTCTACGAAGAATTAACTTAAAATGTTGCGTTACATGGTGTCCTAATTGTATTCATGCCTGTTTCTTCTGAAAAAAAAAAACACTTTAATTTTCCAAGTGTTTTCTTGATCAAAATTAATGTACATTTGCTTACGGGATATATTATAGTCTCTACGAATATGTTATAGGTGTTCTACGCATTTTCTTTAACATACGTTATATAAAAATGCGTGAAACTAATTTTCCATGTTATGTATTAACAGGGAGTTACGTTTTATTATGAAATGAACTGATTATATACATATACTTGGCAATATTCATTAAAACCGAGTTTTTGGACTTGGCATTCAAGGCGTGATCATACTTTATTAATTCTCTATAACTTGACATAACACTTTATTTTTGTCGTTTTTCGTAAAATATGTAATTTTTAGCCATTGTTTTGGTTTTGTCAAATGTTTTGATTAATTCCCGGGCAGAGATGAAAATGTGCAGACTGAAGTAACTAATAATAACACACTATTTTAGGACGGTGATGTATGCGAAAGCACGCTTTTTGCAAATTTCAAATTAATATTGCATTTTATTTCATGCATATCCCAATTAATAAGGATAACCACATTCGTCTTCAATGTGGCAAATGTTTTTACTTGCAAATGCATGAGATTGTATCAATAAGATATCCTGGTACGCAAATTTGAATTTTATTCGCTCGGATAATTTTTATTAGTGTAAAGTTATCACCAACTAAATTGGCAGGTAACAAAATATTTCTTTTTCCACATGTCATTGCTAACATCGATATGTAAATTCTAAGTCTTATGATTCATGACAAACACGTTGATAACATAAGTGAAACACGCTTTTATGCTATGGTTTGTGAAATACACAGTGAACATAATACTTGCATGATTCACCGAGTTTTCGATTAAGTTGAATCACGACTTCAGGTGTGGTGTTTGCTTAATTTTATAAGAAATATGTTAGTTTGATTACGAAGATATCATCCGTGGCTTAATGAGTAGCTTTTGAACAGTCAGTCAAATCAAAGCAAACATTCAATTCAATTCATTTATTTAAAGTCGACTCAAAGTTGGCAGACTTTGAAATTCATTGATGTACGAATACAGAAGTGTATTGTTCCACCCGACTTTTAAATACACGTGTAAGAATGTTTTTGTTATCGACTTAGGGCCCCTGAGTATACATCAATGGTAAGCAACCTCCAGGCACTAGAATCATCAGTGTCAATTCCTTTTCCTCACTCTTTTCACGATTATATAAAATAACATTCAATATCCGATGATATTTATGTTTCTGAACACAATTCGTGCTGTTAACTAATAGCTATTTAATTCTATTAGAGGTTTGTATTCATGTCAAAATACATTTTGTTCACTATTCGTTTGTCACGTACATGTAAACAAATCAAAAGCATTCCTGCTAGACGTAGACGTTTTTCTTATCGCAAGCCATTTTAATATTTATTCTGAAAAAGATATCTCTCTAATTTCAAAGAGATATCTTTCGTTTTAATAATGATATCTTTTTCACGTTGAGAGGTGTCCTTGTATCACAGACATATATCTCCTGTACAGAGACAGAGTTATCTCTGTAAGTAGAAGAGATATCATTTCTTGGAAGATATCTTGTTACGCAATAGAGATATCTCTGGAACTGAAACAGATATCTCTTAAAGACGATCGCGGTTTTGATTTGATTTGAAGCAAATTTTATAAAGGTCCGTCCATAAGAGCAAATATGTTAGCTTGAATTTGTGGATGAGACCTCGGCATGTCTCCCATCATGCCTATACCTATCAAAAGTGTTTTTCTGTTTCCAAAATAGGAGAGATTTACCTGACTGCAATTTCCAGCCAGTATAGCCCATGTTGAATTTGATTGTTGCTAAAGAGTAGGCCAATCACGGCGACCAATGAGATCTAAGTGTGATTGACCTAGTTCTCCCTAAATATTTTGATTTGAATTGAAAGAGATTTTATCAAGGTCCGTCCAAAAGCTAAATTTTTAGCTTATGTTTTGGATGAGACCCCGGCATGTCTCCCTTCATGCCTAGAAAAGTAGAATTTTGAAGCCGAAAAGAGGAGAGATTTACCTGATCGCGGTTTGATTTGTATTACGTCAGTGGCAATATACACATGGCCTCCCCTCCAACACCACCCTCCCACCCGAGACAACAGCTCATTTTTCTTAATAAAAAGGCTGGTGACCTATCATTTTCAGCTCGACTTTTCTATGAAAAGGGGAGCTATCCTACTCGCCCCGGCGTCGGCGTCGGCGTCGGCGTTGGTGTCACACCTTGGTTAAGTTTTTCGTACCACCCCTCTTTATTTCAAAAGCATTAGAGGTGTGGCTTTGAAACTTACCATACTTGTTTACCATCATAACCTCCATCTACAGACAAGAGTACATAACTCTGTCAAGGTTTTTGACAGAATTATGGCCCTTTTTTGACTTAGAAAGTGTATTGAGCTTGGTTAAGTTTTTCGTACCACCTCACTTTATTTCAAAACCATTGGAGGTATTGCTTTGAAACTAACCATACTTGTTTACCATCATGACCATCATCAACAGACAAGAGTACATAACTCTGTCAAGGTTTTGAACAGAATTATGCCCCTTTTTTACTTAGAAAATACATTGAATATGGGTAAAATCCACTTATTGCCTTAACCCTTTGAGATATTGCTTTGAAACTTTGAATGCTTGTTTACATCATTACCCCCATCTGTAGGCAAGAGAAGGTAACTCTGTCAGGGATTTGTTTTAAAAATTAAGGCCCTTTATCGACTTAGAATCTTGGTTAAGTTTTTCGTACCAGTCCACTTTTTGACTAAACTGTTCGAGATATTACTTTGAAAGTTGGAATACTTGTTTACCATCATGATCCCAAAACATGGGCAGGAGAAGGTAATTCTGTCAAGGATTTTATGTGAATTATGGCCCTTTTTGACTTAGAAACTCAGTTAAAATTTTCATTCTTGTCCACTTGTTGACTTAACCATTTGAGATATTACTTTGAAAGTTGGAGTACTTATGTACCACCATGATACCTATCTGTAAGCAAGAGAAGATAACTCTGTGAAAATGTTTCTTGATTTGTACTTAGAAATTCCTAGTTAAAGTCTTGTGTGCCCATAACTGTCAAAGTTTTGTTTTATAGGCAAGCACTTAAAAAGTCGAGCGCGCTGTCCTACTGACAGCTCTTGTTAAATTAGTTTTCAATAAAGTGAATTTTGGACAATTCGTCTGCAAAAAATTAAGAAATTCTCATTGCTTGAACATTAAGAAAATAAACTTTGCCAAATGACTACAAATTTTTCATTTTGTTTTTTCAGAAACTAATTCTCTTTATATTTAAAAAATTATTTCAGTTTGAATACATTTTGAAATCTCAATTCATGTAGTTTCGTGAATCAAGATCAATTGCTTAACATTTTGTATAAAAAACAATGGTAAGTTTCCAAATTTAGAGTTTTATGATTGATAAACATGAGATAGGGGTCATTTTCACTGCTTTCAGGGGTATACTTAAAAAAGTGTCCATTACTTATAAATAAGGCTGGTGACCTACCTTTTTTATTTTATTTTCTGACTTATTAGGTATTACCCTAACAACAAACCAAATTTCATAAAATTCTCATTGCTTGAAAAATATGATGAAACTGTAGCGAGCGTCTTTAAGTAAAAAAAGTAAAAAAGTACGAAAATCAGGCACTTACCGGTGTTTATCATCCGCCATTGTCCGTGAAATCTATCAAAACAAAGTCACGTGATTCCCCACAGTGTAAAAGGTTATGATAAATTATGTTTTGCCTTTTCTAAAACGAAAGTCGGTTTTCCAGTCTTCAAATATCTTTATAATTTTCCAGAAGTCTCATAGAGAGAGGCTGTAAATAGGTTGTACATTAATTTTAAAGCATTGAATTATAGCTGAAAGAATTTCACTTCCAATGATGTGCAACGTATATTTCTGCCTGTTTACACCATACCATAAAGTGAAAGAAGGGCAAAAAGACCACACAGGTCAATCTAAGGAAATACAAAAACATTCACTTGTTTTTCTGCAGCAGCAATACTCCACGGCTATTGTAAAGTTTTAGAAGTCAGTTTCAAACTGTATGCCCCTGCTACAATTCCATATTTAAAAGAAATTCGATTTTGTCTTAGTAATGGACCCTTAAAATGGAACATGTATACCAAATAAATTCGATATATTCAATTTTATTAAAGCTTTTGTGATCTGATTCATGTTCACGAACATAGAACATGAGTTACTATTATAAGTAAACAAGACATCTAAAATGGTATATGTATAGATTTTAAATTCATATAAGTTTATTATGAATTATTAATAAAGTTTCATACTGAAAACATATTTAATATAAATTATCTTGCAGCTGAAGTCTTAACTGTCTTTCAGATGTTAAAAAGTGGCAAAAAGCAAACGGCAATTAGCATGTGGCAATAAGCAAATGGCAATAAGCAAGTGGCAATTAGAATGTAGCAAGTGGTATGTCCAACCCGAAATAAGCAAGTGTTAAGTAGCAAGTGGCAATTAGCAAATGACATGTCCAAACTTGAATTTAGCAATAGGCAAGTGACAATTAGCAAGTAGCAATTAGCAAGTGGCATGTCCCAACCTGCAACTAGCAATAAGCCAGTGGCAATAAGCAAGTGGCATGTCCCAACCTGCAATTAGCAATGAGCAGGTGGCAATTAGCAAGTAACAATTAGCGAGTAGCAATTAGCAAGTGACAATAACGAAGTAGCAATTAGCAATAACCAAGTGGCAATTAGCAAGTGGCATGTCCCAACCCGCATTCCATAATTTGAGTCTTGTACTTAGATTTCTCCTTAAAATGTTTGTTCTGGTTTAAGTCCTTAAGGCAGCACAATCGTATCTGTCACACCTAGAAGGCAAACGACTCTAAAATGTCAGGTTGTAAAATCGGTTTGCCTTCGAAGATTAACCAGTCGCAAACCTTCAGATGTACATGATATATCCAATTAAATTTACAGGAGCACATGCTGACCGTGTTCTTCTCACAGCTGTGAAAGCATTGACACTACATGATGACGAAATGACAAAGTATCGAAGGACTTCTCCTGTGCCACAAGTAAGCAAAGTGAAAAGTGATTGACCTTATAAGTATATATCTACAGTATTTTACAATATTTGAGTTAGCTGTGTCCGTCATGAACCATTTACCAATGTGTTGCACCAGCATGTTTTTGTACCAGAAACTTGCATTGCATTTATTTCCTATGTCAAAGTATTGCATGTTATATCAGTGGCACACAGTAACTGGCAGAGATTAATTAAGAATAGGAATTTCAATTACCAGAAGATAATTGTTATGGTCCGAGAATTGCTCTTTTATATGACACAAGTAAAACAAAGTTTCAAAATCAGTTTTCATTATTGAAACATTATCTGAGTTTGATCCGTGTAATATGTGCAATTGCAGTTGAAATGTGTTGGAGGAAGTGCAGCTGGTGCTTTCAAGACTGTACAGTGTATAAACAGAGGCTCTAAGGGCTATGACGTGCAGGTCAGTTACATTCTGATGGTAAAAATGTAGCTTATATATGCAGTTCCTTTGTCAATGCCAGTGTATCTATACATTTCGCATGATAAAGACTTTAAAATCAAGAGTCTTATGTGGAAGTCATGTACATTATTATGGCACATGTATACTGTTTAAAAGGTTTGAGTTAAATTCTTTATTGTAGTCTGTTAAAGTTTATGCAAGTTTATATATAACTTACATAATTTCATAGACTAGAAAATCGCGTATTTTCATATTTAATCCAATTTTCAGTGGGTGTGTAAGACAGACATAGACAACAGTTACAGGTTTGGACAAGTAGAAGTGACATGTGAGGGCTATGATTACCCGAAAGATCCATACATTTTGAGAGGCTCCTGTGGGGTATGTTACAGTCAGCTTGTTGTCTTGTCATTCGTATTTTTGACCTAAATACATAACATGAAAAGAATTGAGGCACCGCACAATTTCATTCATTTGGGGCAGCAGCATTAGGTAATGTACTGGAATAAGGCATTTAGATCACCCTTAATGTCAATCCCTACGCCGAAAAGCACATCAAAATGCTAGATGTAACAGTTAAATTACTTATCCGTCCGAGATGCCTTCCTTTGATAAAAATAGATACATGTTCTCAAGTTCTTTGCAACATTGTAGACGTATTTTTTTAAAACAACTGTTGTTATTTTCAGTATAAGAATATGTTTAATAAAACGTTTCTCATTTGACATCTGTAACAACATTTTGGCGTTTCGGTTGTCTTTGTGTAGTCTACGGATGTCTTAGGGTAATTAGATGACCCGAAAGGATCAGTTTTGAAGTCAATACGATTTCTTTTTTATTATTGACATTTGACATTTTACACAGGCATTGTTATTGTCAGTATAAGAATGGGTTTTTATTTTTTTAACAAAATCATTTTTTTTGGAAACAATTAAAAAAAAAGAAATAGTTCAGCATTTAGTGACCGCTCCTACCATGGACTTGCGACAAAATGCATTTCATGTAAGGATCCGTTCTCAAGGGCGGCGCCAATATAGCTCATTCATCAGAAGTATAACATGTACGACAGTTCCTTTAAGAAACTTAAAATTATGACAATGAAATGGGTGGGGGTGTAAAGTAAATGTGTATAACAACAAAATATATAGTAAACCCTTTCTCGGTAGTTTCGTATAAGCCATTAAGTACTTGCTTTTTTCGACATTTGTTACCAGGCAACAGGCAGCTACTCTCTGTACATGTCTGAACAATCAAAATGACCAAAGGTGTCATAAAAGAACTACTAGTGCAGGTATGTGCTCCATATGTTACTATGTACCACAACCGCAAAATTGCAATGGCTTTGAAAATGAATTTGGAATCTTTACTCCGTATTTAATTTAAATTTTCAGTTGGAATATACATTAGAATTTACTGAGGAAGGCTGGGCAAGAAAGGCGGCTCAGGGGTATAAGAAGTACTTTTCCTGGAACCACTACGCACAGATCAGGTAAAAAAGGATGCTTTCGAATTCTTTACATCGCAGTCATTTTTCGTGTTCAATAAGAACATGTTTGGCAGAACATTAATCGTAAATATAGCAAGAAATTCACAAATATACAGTAGTAATATTTTGTCACCGAAGTGTGAAGTCATTTGTACTATTACTTAGTATTTAATTTTACCAGTACATAGGTGCAGACAACATTTTTCAGACTGTTATCTTCTTTACATCGTTCTTGTAACCCTGGAGACTACTTATACGGAAAAAATGGATTCAATTGAATGAATTTGAACCAGCGACCCCTTGGTCAGGACTCAGCTGGTTTTCTCCTTCACCACGGCACAACCCTAAAGATCAGAGTTACCCTTTTACATTGTATAAATTAAATTTTACTTATGCATACATCTAAATCCTGACCGCATTTATTCTACTACTATGTA